>JAMKCH010018571.1:0-22858 GCA_023653785.1 Ophioderma brevispina
CTAATTTATCAAGTTCATCCTGGCCAACATGTGTTCTTGAGTCTAGACCAAGTACAAATCTAACAATCTTATTTGGCATGATGACTTGTAATTTATTCGGGAGTTTTTAGAAAGGCCCGAAAACCAGGATGAACAACATAATCAAAATAGCACTGGATCAAAGCTGAAACTAAAGTTTTCCGATGTTTAAGAATCTGGGCTTGTCTGTAAAGAAACTGGAGTCTTGCCCCGGCTTTTTTTTAATTACACTATTTGCAATAGCTTCCCCTGATTCTGATAGACACAGGTCCAATGTGGTCCTCAAATATTTGACAGATTTTGCAGATTTAATAGGTTTATTATTGCACGTAACATTTTTTTTTTTTTTTTTTTTTTTTGGGTCAAATTTTAACTTGATAATTGACAAAATGATATCATTTTATCATTTGTTTAATTATAAAGAGTAAATTTGAGCCAAAAAGTATTCTTTGAAAGGTGTGAAATTTCACTCTTTTCAGAGTGGGCCCCGTAGTCACTCTAAAAGAGTGAAATTCACTCTTTTGCATTTAGAGAGTATTTTGCATGATGACTTGTAATTTATTCTGGAGTTTTTAGAAAGGCCCGAAAACCAGGATGAACAACATAATCAAAATAGCACTGGATCAAAGCTGAAACTAAAGTTTTCCGATGTTTAAGAATCTGGGCTTGTCTGTAAAGAAACTGGAGTCTTGCCCCGGCTTTTTTAATTACACTATTTGCAATAGCTTCCCCTGATTCTGATAGACACAGGTCCAATGTGGTCCTCAAATATTTGACAGATTTTGCAGATTTAATAGGTTTATTATTGCACGTCACATTAAATTAATAATATTTAATTTGCCTGTTTGATCCGAAAAGAATAGCCCCAGTCTTATACCCAAGGGAAGGACAGCTTGTCGATGAGCCACTGCTGACACGGCTTTAACTCCATGCTAAGTTTAGCAGCAATTTCTTTGGGATCTTTGTCATCAACAATCAATGCGCTATCGTCTGCATAGAGTAAAAGCTTACAGTCAATGCTGATTGGCATATCGTTGACATAGAAGAGAAATAAAAGTGGCCCAAGACACTGCCTTGAGGTACACCGCATGCGATTGACATGGGCTTGGAGTTGGTTTTATTCACACAGATAATCTGTTGCCTATCATTTAGGTAAGCCTTGAACCAATCTGATGATTTAATATCCATAGCACCAAGTTTATTGCACAAGATATCATGATTGACCGTGTATCGGTAGAGAAACTACAGGAGTTGATGTTCAGTTAAGTAATGGTCAAGCTGATTGTACACAGACTTCTGAAGAATTTTAGAAACCACACTGAGTATGCTGATAGGCCTTTAATTTCACACTTCAGATCTACTTCCTTTTTAAAAAGTGGGCTGACACGGGCACACTTCAGGTCATCAGGTACATCATTGGTGTTAATGGATAAATTAATTATGAAGGTAATACCCTGTAAAAAAAATACTGTAAATTTTACAGGAAAATCCTGACAGCAATTCTGCCAACACGTTACCGTAAAAATTACAGTATACTGTAAAAATTAATTTAATCAAAACATATAAAAACATATATATATTTGGTGAATTACTATAGAGATTGTAAATGTGTGGAGAATAAAAAAAAAGCACTGACGAACACCCTAACTTTGTAGGCCTATCAACAAATTTTTACGGTGCATATACTGTAGAATTTACAGTTTGTTGTAAAATATATTACATCAAACTGTAAAATATACAGTAAATTTGAATGAAAACCTGTAAAAGCTGTAATTTTACGTGATTTTGTTGGCAGAATTGCTGCCAGTATTTTCCTGTAAAATAAACAGTATTTTTTCCTGTCAATTTTAGCACTTAATCGTATAATTGAAAATTCATAATTGTGTATAATAATGTTGATGCTCATTATAATTCGAATAAAGGCTGCACTTTTAAATTGAGTCATTATAGGCCTGGAAATTTTAACATAAAATTTACAGTATTTTGCTGTATTTCCAAATTACAGTCAAATACTGTAAGTTTTTTTACAGTATTTTACCGTAAATTGCACTGTAATTGTTTACAGTGTAGGGTCTTTCAAAGCAAAAGCCCCATCCCTGAGAAATTTTGCTAGAATGTTGTCCAAGCCAGTACTTTTGTTAGGCTGCAGTTTATACAATTCAGAATAGACAAAATCAGAGGTAACAGGAGAAGCTTGAAAGTACCATCCGTGATACCTTTATTGAAATAAAACTCTTGAAATTTTTGTGGGTCAGTGCCAAATTCATTTTGGGTGCACGGGAGGTAGTTTTTTGATAAGGTTACTTACCAGAATGACTTTGCACTGCTCTTTGGCAGTGGCGTAGCCAGGTGGGGGCAGATTGCCTCTGAAAAACAAAGTGAGGGCAAATCAGGAAATAAAAGACTGATATTCATGTTAAATCAGCCCTTTTTCGGACTCTTTTGCTCTGTGACCGGGAAATTTTTGCCTGTGATTAGGACATTTGTTGCACCTACCGGGAAATTGCCCCTTTGAACCATCACCAGGCTGGCTGCGCCCCTGTTCTTTGGTTTTCGTACTGTAGCCAAGGGTTTTTAATTGTTGCCAAAGTTTTGGGGGATTGTTTTTATGTTCATCCATTTTACTACTAAAATACTTTACCTTAGTTCTTTTAATATCCGTTTGGATTGATTTCTCATTTTACAGTACTGTTTATAAAGGTCAGCATTAGAGCGCTCTTTCTTGAAATTACTCGAAAGTTGGTCCCTTGTCCTTTATACTCTCAAGAATATTACTATCCATCCAGGGTTCTGTTCTGCACTTCAACCTAATTTGTTTGAATGGTGTAATTTCATCAAGAATCTCACAAACGCAGTCTTGAACAGATCCCATGCATGGATTAACATTGGTACTTTCATAGATTAAAGACACATCAGTGATTTACCCGAAAGAGACAAAAGTTTAAACTTGCATTTTAAATTGAGGATCATTCTCTAGAATACTCATATAAAGGTATTTTTGTTGCAACTGAAACATGTAGAAAAGGAGAAAACAGCAGGGTGGGTTGTTTCCTATATGATCGCCATTCAGTTATTGTTTGTAGAAAGTGTCCGTTACGGACAGTAATGACTAAAATATCAGAGTTTTACCTTCTTATTAGGTTGATTTCAGTTTATCACTTGCAGGTTGTGTTAGGCGATACCATTCTCGTTACAGACAGGCAAAACCTGCTTTTATGATTAATTTAATATTTTCGTTTCTGATTTAGCAATTACTGATAGTGCCTTAAAGACCAATAAAGATCGATGATGTAGGCAAAACGACCAGGTCCCCAAACAAATGAAGGCATTCATCCAAAAAACCAAACACACATGTACTAAAGAAAAAGTTAATTTTAATTTTTGTCATGACCGTCTTCTTAGCTGTAATCTATTGAAAACCCATGGTGTAACCAGACCTTTGCAAAATGGGGGGGCTGAAGGGGTTGCCAAGGCTTTTTTGAGGGGGGCAAATTTGGGTCCTTCTGCATAAAAGACCCGTACAAAAGGCAGTTCCTTGTTTGGGGGGCTGAGGGGGGCAAGGATTCTGTTTGGGGGGCGCTTCCCCCCACCCCCCCCGCTGTTACGCCACGGAAAGACCAAGGTGATTTTGAACTTTTCCGAGAAAAATACAATATGATAATTGGCTCTATTGTACTAATAATTATTTGAATTGGTTAATCTATAGTAGATAAATCAATTTGTTTGCTTGAAAATCTTATATAGGAAATGAGGATGAAAATAAGTGAACCACTTTTTTCGGAGGGTGAACAATTTCAATATTGGTCAAGGTCAAAGGTCGAGTTCGTATGTTCATTTTTTATTATGGTGTGGGGTTCTACGTACTCCTTTTACCTGTGTCAGTTTCGTGGATCAACCGAAAGTGGTTGTTTGAGTTGGGTCCCTTGGAACCCTCCCCCCCCCCCGGCACTCTCGGAAGTTTTTTTAAGGCTGGACACTTTTACATGTTAACTTATCTTATATAAAGTGCATTTCGGGATCCACAAACCTACTCCGTCCCCCCGACTTATCTCAAAGGTTGAGATTTTTATATCATCAAAGAACCGTTAGCCTTAGTACTTCCACGTGCAAATTCGTCCGTCTCTGTAGAAATCGCATTTTGTCATTTTCTGTCCGTAACGGACAGAATTACAGCACAGTGGCCATATGGGACCGTGGGGAACAGCAATTGCTCATAACACAAAACCGCAAGATGCGGATCAACTCAAACTTTGTGAATAGCTTTTCTCAAGGATTCTAGTTAACCACGAATAAAGCCGGAGGTGCTGGAATTACGAAATGCGCCTTTACAATTTTAAAATCTAATTTGCAAAAAACGACATTGGTCAATCTATGTTACAAGAGATATTTTAAATTACCGTTAATTCAAAATTCTCCTCCCTGCAATCTTAATTGCTTCCAGGTAAGACAGGGACAAAGCAACCGTGTTTTCAAGCAGACCATTTTGACTGAGCCAGGTGTAGAAGTAAACATTGGCCGGCGTACTCCATACTATCCGGGAACAATTTGAACCATCGGGCAACGTTCATTGACTCTTGTAACGCAACATTAGTTTCTTCACGCCTTTATTCCGTTATCGTCTAGTAGCCCCGGACTATGGCTCCCAGCCGGACTATATCTGCTTTCACCACCGGGTGAAAGCATATATAGTCCGGTGGACTTCATAGTCCGGGGCTCCATAGACGATAACGGAATAAAGCGTGAAACTTAATGTTGCGTAAATATTCAACTGAATCGATTCCCCTATTCTTCACCATTGTTCCCTGACCTATGATTACGCCTGACAATGGTTTACTTCTACACCGGGTGAACTGAGCATTACGCAACTGGGCATGCTTAAACATCTTTATAATATTTATCTGTTGGAGGCGTATTGGCGCATGAACAACCTGTTACATCTCCCTCTTTGTTGCTGAAATTAATACATGATCATGTTTTGAGGAGTCCCAAGTTCATGAAGTGTGTAAAAATATCGGATCCAAACATGATAAGATAAATTTTGGATTTCCCGGCCATATTAATTTGTCTCGCATGTGGTTTTAAAATATTAGGCTCGACTGCGTCTCGCCAAATTTTTGCAACTCATGATAACTCGACCAATTAATTTAGACTTAAGTAATCAATCCAATTTTAATATCAAAAGCGTGCAATCAGTGCAATTCACACACGATCGCATTTCATCATGGCTATAGTTTGGGTCGGCTCCATTTTGTTGCATAGTAGAAAATTAGCTAGCCAAAGTGTTTTACCCGGCACACATGTCCATAAATTTAAGGTTAAGGGGGTCATGTGACCATGACATATTTTTTCCAGTATTCTGAAACCTTCTTATCTGATTCTTATCGTCACTTTCTTTTAACTCGGGGATAACTACTCTTTCAAGGTTTGGATTGATGAAATCATAATAAAGGATATCTCTCAAAATTAAGAATCTAGAAATACATTGTCCTGACGCTAGCAATGTCAGTTCGGCAATCTCCAAAAAGGCTATGTTATATCGAAACGAGGGTATATAACCCGATACGGGGTATATACCAGCAAAATACCCGTTAGTGGAGGACAGCGAGATCTCAAGGTATAAATGGACGGAACGCTTTGTAAAAAGAAGCCCCTCCTCAAAATTAAATGTGTTATGATCCCGTTTCCTCCAGGCTTTTCAAGGCCAATTTTTACACGCGCGCCTTTTCAGGTTTTTAGGTCTTCCGAAGGAAAGACCGTATGAACAGCATGATGCCGTGTGTCGTCTGTGGCAGCGGCGTCTTCGTCGTCGTCGTGAGCGTTTCTTGTGACAAAAATATCTAGAGATCTGTACGTAATACAGGGCTGAAACTTGGTAGAAGGGTGTGCCCCGGGGCTACAGATTCTCGAACTGATTCAATTTAGATCAGTATATATGACATTTTAAACCTAATTGCATAATTAATAGCATTTGACCTATTTTTCATGATTTTCCATTGACATTTTCTTGTGAACAAAATATATAGAGCTCTATAAGTATATACCGGGCTGAAATTTGGTGTAAGGGTGCGGGCTTACAGATTCTCGAACTGATCGATTTACAACAGATGGCATTCTATATACCTAATTTGCCATAATTATTAGCATATTAACTATTTTAGATTGTTAGCCACTGTTTTGTGAACCAAAGATCTGGAGATCTTGTTACGTCACACAGGGCTGAAACGGTGGCTCGAACTGATTCGATTTGGGGTGTGGTCCAGGGGGTTATGGGTGTGGTCGGGGTATGGGGGTGGTCGGGGTATGGGGGTGTGGTCGGGGTATGGGGGTGTGGCAGCGAGGGTATGGAGATGTGGTCCGTAGTGAGTATGGCTCGGGGGGGGGGGGTAAGGGTTGTGGTTGGGCTATGGCATAGGGCTGACACTTTTGCGGGTGTGGTCCAGGTATAGGGGGGTAAGGTCTGGGGATATGGGGTGTGGTCTTGGAAGTATGGGTGTTGCCCAGGTATGGGGGTGTGGATGGTGGGTGTTGGGTTGGTCTGGGGGTATGGGTTGTGTGTGTGTCACTGTGGGTACTGGTATGGTCCAGGGGTAATCAGTGTGGTCTCGGGTATGGGGTGTGGTCTGGGTTGGGGTGTGGTCTGGGGGTATTTTAGTTGTGGTTCCGGGTTAGAAGGTGTGGTCCGGTTAAGGGTGTGGTCCGGGGTATGGTCAGAGTATGAAATGTGTCCCTAGGGGGTGGTGGTCTGGGGGCATGTGGTGTGGTCGGGTATTGCATAGGGCTGAGACACTTGTGAGGTGTGGTGTGTGGTCAGTGATATGGGGTGTGGTCTTGGGATATTGGGTGTGTGTCTTGGGATATTGGTGTGGGGGGTCTTGGAAGTGGTGTTTGTTGCCCAGGATACGTGTGTGGTCTGTGGTTGTGAGGTATGGATGGGGATGTGTCCAGGTATTGTGGTGTGGTCCGGTGTGTAATGGGTTTTTGTCCTGGGGTATGGGATGTGGTCGGGGGTATGGAATGTGGTCCGTAGGGGTGGTCCAGTGATATGGGGTGTGGTCTTCAATGGTTGAGAACCATTACCTATATCGGACGACCTATCTTGGGACCGCTGTCCCATTTTTTCAAACCAAGTTCAGGGTTTCAGCTGCACTGATAGCATTTCTGGGAATCAAAGGCCTGTACGCGGGGTGGGGGGGGGTGCGTTGTGTGGGTCCCGGCCCCCAAAAAAAAAACAAACAAATCCACAAAAGGGGAAAAGTCCCTTTTTGATAAAAAAAAAGGTCCCAAATGTAGAAAATATGACGAAGAAGTCACTTTTTGTTGATGACATGTTCAATACGTCCAAAAAAGACCATTTTTAGGGGGGGTTATGGTCCATTTTAGCAAAAAAAAGTCCACCTTTTTCAAAGAACCCGCACGCCCCCAAAGTAAAAAAAATTGCGTACGGCCCTGCTGGGAATGGATCGTTTTTTGCAAGTCAATCCCAAACAGTTAAAAAAAAAATCCTCAATTCCGTGACTAATCTTTGGCAAGTAAGGTTTGACGATTGATTTGACGTCAAAGGAACATTTTAAAGGTTTTGAGCCCACATGTCCATCTTGAAATGTCGGCAATATCCACAGAAGGGGGGGCGGGCGTGTTCCGGGGGGTGGGGGGTTAAAGTTTCTACAGGGGTAAATTTTACATAATGCGTCCAAATAACGTTTAGTATAGCTCAAATGTTCGTGTGGAATTAGGAGTAAAAAAGTCTAGGTGGAACTGTTGTAAAATGCATCGTTATTGAGATATACAGCAAAATAGGGCCTAAAGGTCAATATTTATTCAGCAAAGGTCAAGGTGTTATACTGGTTTGATTGTGTTTAAAAGCTATCTTTAAATGACATTGAATAAATGTGTCGGGTCTACCTAACTTGTAGCACTGGAATTTTTGTCCCCCATTGAGTGTGTGGGAAAGTGCCCCCTCCCCTGTAACTACGAGAAGATGCCAAGATGGCAAAATATACCCAACATATTAAATCATGTAATTTTATACAGTTTAACGATACTTTAAAATTCAATCGAAACCTTAAGACCTTGGACCTTTGCTGGATGAATGTTGACCTTTAGCCATTTTGTTGGAGATCTTCATAGCGATGGCATTTACAGAGGTCACCATAGACTTTTTGTACTCCTTGTTACCACACAATAATTTGGCTTACTAAACAACGTATTTGGACCATTATTTAAAATTTACCCAGTGTAGAAACTTTACCCCCCTCCTGTCGAAATGCGACATTTTCAGAGGGACATGTGAGCTGAAACCCTTCTAAAATGTCTATGAAGTTAAATCAATTGTCAAAACCTACTTGCCAAAAATTAGTCCCGGAATTGAGGAGTGTGCGTGTGTGCTGTATGTGCGTTGTGTGTGTCTGTGTGTCCCTAAAATGCTAAGTTTTGTTTTGTTTTTTTGGAGCGGCGCGGCCCACGGCTTAAATATTCTTTGAAATAGTGAGCGGGAAAGCCGAGAACCGTCAAATTCTAGTTTATCTATATTTTACAAATGGGCAAAACAGTCAAAATAGTCCCATTTGTTTCTAAAAATCCTAGAAATGGTTACTGATTTGAAAATTGAAATCCGGAAATAACGGACCTGCAACCGAATTTAAAAATAGCGTTTATTATTAAAGGTGTGTGTTCCGATCACTGTCCGGAAGTTTCAGCCTCACAATCTCTTCTTTCTAAAGATAAGCTACATTCTACCAAATTCTGGATATCCACTAATCACTACAAGTATTTATTTAAGCAGCGTAATCAAATAAAATGCTTCTCAAATAAAACGGGTTTGATCGATTTCGGTGAAACTTGGAACTTCATTTGGGTGGATGGTATTCCTATGAATAAAAAGATACCAATTTCAAAATCGAAAAACAATGCACCTTAATAATAAAAAAACTTCATATGGTATACTTCATTAAGAAAGTAAAGTGGACCAAACAAATGATTAGGCTACTGTATTTGAGTAAACACAATTATTTTGTGTGTGGAGGTGGTGGCACGTGGCAGTGTGGAATGTTGCAAACGTTTCAAAAGGAAAAAAGCGCATCCCAAAACAGCGGGCGTGTTTCCGGAAATGTTTTGGGGGGGGGGGGAGTTGGATAAAAGGAATTGGTTGGGGAAAGAAATAGTCTAGGAGGAAATATGCAATAATAGAATAGGAATCAACATTTTTCATGAAATTCTCGGAACCAAAGTGTCTTTTTTTTTTTGTTTCAAAAAGTGGAAATGTTCATTTTTTTTCTGGGAGGACATTGCAGTGGCGAAGGGGAATGCCAGTGGGGAATTGAGGGTAAGGCGGGGGGGTGGGGGACCGAAAGTTTTCCCTAGCATCACCACGTTTTAAATACATTTGTACTTTAGACCCCTTTGCCTAAGGAAAAGATTTTAAATTTCCATGCTTAAAAAAACTTAAAAAATATTGCTTTTTGTGTTCTCGTTTGCGATATGAAAATTCGACTTAGTTATTAAGGGGGTTTTTTTTCCCAATGTCAAATGCCAAAGCCTCTTTAAAAATGTTTTAAGGTTTGAGACGAGGATTTTAGGACATCCCGTAGATTGTGTCCTATTATGTAGTGGGGGATATATAGATAAGACCCCAAGCCCACATAATACTAATAGATATCTCACCATGTACTTGGCTACGAAAATGCCTTGCTGAACGTGGAAAACCAAAAGGCGATTAGTATTGGTTAATTTCAAGATGAATTTAGTGCTTGCTCTAAGAGTAAAATTAGAAATTTCACCACTTTGTACCAAAGAAGTATTTCTCAGCTAATCTTTTCATATGAGGACATTTTTGATTTAAAAAAGCATTACAGTACATTGTGCAAAAGAAATCAGATTTTACCATTTTAGGGACACCTGTAATATGATAACTCTTGTTGCACGTTTAAGATTTTACAATAATGTTTTCTATTATGATTCCTGTACTTGTTAATTTCAAGTAGTACCATATCAAAATAATACATATATAAAACTATTATGTCCGCACAACATAAAATTGAAACATTTTCGTGAAAAAAATGAATAAAAATATCACCAAAGTTCTTTTGCCCAATATCAGTGACTAATGGATTACTTATAGACTTCAGCAAATCATTAACTAAAAATATTAAAAAAAAAATACTGTTGAAATCAACACGTTCGGGGTCATTTTTCAGCATCATATTGAAAGACATAAAAAGGTATTTCAAATGACCCTTAATATAGTCCTTTTCTTTGCCCAAACGAGGTGGGTGAAATTAACACTTATGGGGTTATTTCTTTTATCAAGACTTTTTGGCATCCCGATTAAAACAAATTATTCTTACATGTAGTTATTTTCAAAAAAAACAATGACCCCCACAACTATAATCCTTTTAACCCAAAAGGGTTATTTTTTACCACAATTCAGGGCCATTTTTACCATATATCTGGGGGAAATTGACCTTTTTCTCGTTGTTGGTGCATAATGAGAGTGGCCTGCGGGCGGGGTAAAAATTGACTCTTTTGGGGGTTATTTTTGACCCGTATTTTTAAAGGTGGATCAGCGTGGCACACTGGTTCTGAAAATTACCCTAAGGGACCCCATTTTTTAGTGAAAAAAAATATACCACAAAGGGACCATTTTTGGTGAAATTGTGCTAGTTTTCAGTGAAAATACACCCGAATGATTCATAGGGGACCGCGTTCTGGCGGTTTATTCATAGCCGAATTTTTGCTGAAGGCAGTCTAAAAAATTAAATATCTTACCGACAATGGAGGTCCCTAGACATGCTAGAAGAAACGATTTCAAAGTATGCTCTTCTATTAGTAAACGTTTCTAATCTTGCTATTTAATTCAGTTGCAGGGACTAGCGTTTATGTGTAAAATATTTTAGAACTCGCCTTTTTCTGCAATTTACTCAAAATCATCTGACACCTAAAATCACTGAAATTTTAATACAGCTGTAAATTGTGGAAAGAGAGAAGATGGTGGCATCCATGTTTAGGTTAAATTCTTCTCTATGTCAACCGAAACCATGTCACAATCAGAAAGTGATTTACCCTTATTGGGACTGTTAGGAAACTTTATTATTGTGAATGATACCGCAAACGATATCCCGCATTTGAAGTGAAGTAGTCCTTTTTATGGACCGAGCCAGGGTATCTGACAAAATCCAAGACCCCCCTCCCCGGGCTGTAAACAAACTAGCCTTTGGTAGCCCACGTAGACCCATCGGAAAAGACTTTTCTGCCAAATATTTTGCGGATGAGATGAGGAGGAAAAATACCAACGCTAAGATACCAAAATCTGAGGTATTTAAAGGAGTGAGTGGGAGGGGTCGAGGCTTGAGGATCGTGGTAGGCCTCTTTTAAGAATTAACTTTATTAAAAACAAAACAAGAACAAACGGATGATGCCTTTTAAATAGGCTTTTTTAAACTATGAAGTCAGTAGTAACAGTGTAAGACCACTGGATTAAACACGTTAGCACGCACCTTTTATCGACATGTTATGAAATGTTAGTACTTTATAGCATCATCATTAGGTTGTAAACTTTTATTCAAAGTTATCAAAATAGAAAAAATGGAAAAAAAAACTCAGTCTTAGGATCCTATAATATGCTTAAAACAGAGGAAAATTGACATTGTAAAAGTAGGTTTTGGGGCATTTTTTTTGTTGTTGTAGGCCTAGGCATTTTTTTCGCATTGTGTTGTGTTTGATTTTGTGTTTTCTTTTGTGATTTGTTTAGCGTAGCATCATGCCAAAGGATAATGGAATATACACTTATTTTAAAGAATTGAACAGAGACAAATATCCCACTCTTCCGACTCTACGGGGTCCATAATTTTTTCGCCACGGAAACAGTCTTCCGCCACGGATGACCTAGGGGTATTTTTTGAAGAGGAATCGATTGCACTAGGGTAATTTTAGAAATTTTCCCCGATCAGTCAATTTTTTCCCCTGAAGGGTTGGTCCCACCCTACCCGTTAGCTCCTATAAGTGGTAAGAGACCACCGTGGTCATTTGTTATACATCCCATTAGGTGGTATATAGGGCCTTTGGGATGTATATAGCGGCGCGCCCATCATTTACAGAAAGGGGTATATACCCCAAAACGTAGTATATAGAGCCTTTTGGGGGATTGCTTTACTGCATGGCGTACTGATGTGTTCAAACACGAAACATTTTGAGTTGAGAATGGTCAGTCAGTTCGACATTTTCGGGCAATGTTTATCATTTACATAACCAGCGATTTCATATTTAGGTCCTTGCACGAACTTACGATATCTTTTGTAACTTCAAAATTGAATGTGAAAATCTTTGAAGGAGAAGGGAGGAGCTTGCTCGCTTAAGTCCAGCAATATCCGTCTTTCGGTTACCATTAACAAGACCCATTTTTCGAATGTCCCTGGGTGATGACCCGACTCCCAGAAGGATGAAAATCGGAAAATGTTACGTTAGAAATTATTCTCGTCGTTTAGTGTGTTGCTCAGGTGCTCACCAACTCGGGTCAAGGGGGGCTTTAGACTTTAGATGGCAAAATGAGGTAACGGGGATGTGCGGCAGAGAAGGATATAATTTCAGCAGTTGTGGTATATTGGGGGGTCTTTTTTTTTTTCATGAGACCAGTTTTGGTACAAGAAGGAGGGTGCATTTCTGTAACAAGTCTCTTTTTTCCCGGTTCAATCGGGATGAAGAATTCATGCAAACCACAAGTGTGCAAAATTCTGCCAGAAAATGGCTCAAAATACATTTTAACATTAGTATTCGCTCAGCTTCTGGGGCTTCGCCCCACCCCTCCACCAAACATGTTTTGCACTGCCCTCAGAGTCATGCTATTGTGTGCCCTTTTCTTAACATTTCTTCTGATATGGGAACTATAAATATAATATTTTTGGAATGAAAACATTTTTTTGGATTCAGGGCCTGCTTCCACATTATATGGCGGTCATAGAGTTAATCGATAAGATTTCAAATGCTGTAGAAAAAAATGAAAACAACTATTGGCATATTTTATAGATTTATCGAAGGCGTTTGATACCATTGATCATGAAATATTGTTGTATAAACTTGAGCCTTACGGCGTAAGAGGTAAATTGTTTGAAAATTACCTTATACAATAGACGACAGTATTTTCACTTGTGGTGACCAACATGGTATCATTTTTTAGGTCCGTTGATTTTATTTTGTACAGTAAACACTTCGTCACGTCTGGGAATTTTTCTATTGCAGAACGATACCACGATTACATCTCAACCAAAATGATGTATAGTATTATTCTTATTAATAAAGAATGAAGAAGTACATGTCCCTGGTTTTCAGGCGAAACAGTTATATGTTTAATGCAAGCAAAACTAACTATGCTATATGGTTTTATGGGTATGACATCAATTTTGTTCCTGGGCCTGAAAACGAAAACAAATCTGAATAATATTCGTCTTGAACGGGTTAGTAAAAATAACTAGTTTGGGAGTTGGTGTTATAGACGAAATTTTACTGGAATTGTCATATTGAGAGGTATTTCTAAAAACATATATCCAAGGTTTGTATTACAAGTCAGCTTAAGCACTTTGTTCCAGAAAAGATCATGTATTCATTGTATTGTACACTTATAATGCCTATTAATTACTTACGCAATAATGTGCTTTGGGGAAATGCTTGTAAAATGTACCGTGATCAAATTTTAAACTTCAAAAAGGGCACTAAGAATAATATCCAAACGCGCTACAATTCTCATCTGGGCCTCTTTTAAGAAGTACCATATTTTAAACGTATATGATACTACAATTTGGAATTGGCTTCGTTTATGTATAAACATTTCAATGGGCAAATACCAAGTGAATTTGAGAAATATTTTCACTAACATACCACTCTTCACGATTATCTTACAAGTAATCCTGATGAATTCATCAATAATACCCCAATGAAGACTAATTTTGCCTACAAACAAGTTAGAACATCTGGTACTATTCTTTGGAATACTACAAAAAGCATATTCGGTATTCTAAACAATTAAACACTTTAGAAACAGTTAAAGAATGGATTTATATGCAGCGTATGTTTGTTGTGTTACTTGTACTTTATGTACTTGCAACTAAAAATGGATCTCGATTATTTTGTAAAATTACGTTGTTTTGCTGGGTGGTGACCCTTTCTGGCGAAAAAAAAAAAAAAAAAAAAAAAAAAAAAAAACAATAGGCCTTTTGGTCATCTCCCTCATCCTGTAATTCAAATCACTGTAGATTTATAATATAACATAATACCTGTTTAAATGGATGAAATATAAAGATATATGATATGACTATTTCTGAAAGTCACAAGATGTCAAATATGTAAAGCTGGAGGAGTATATAGCTAAATGTCACAGGTCTAGGAGAGACTGGGTGGGGTGTTTCAAACTTTAGGTATAAGGATGGGTAGCAAATCTTTTTCATTTTTGGAAATATTTTGCGATCGTGTTTCAAACCGGCCGCACATCCTACTCCAACCAAAAGTGAAGACCCCCCCCCTCCCCCGGCCGGGCATTAATTGTTCTTGAAATTTTGGAAGTAGGGCCCCCGACTCAGTCAGGGTTTGCTTTCCTAGACATTACAGAGAAAACATTTATTCACATTGCAACAACAACATAAATAATAGTTTTAGTTCATTCATGGATCTAATGTCACATATGGCGCTGACATGCCCGCGGCATGTATAAACTCCACTCTTAACCTCTACGCCAAGTGTCTCCCCGGGACACTGACCTAAATTGCGGTGATGCCCCGGTGTACGGTTATGTGCGGCGAGTCAAGACTCCAGTTTGCGCCTCTTCTGCAGTTCTTACCCCATTTCAAAGAGATAGAAAGGAACCACAACGAGCTTCACAATCCGTTTTAATCTGGTTTATCCATTCACCCGCACAAAATGAAGGATTCAACAGCCACCCTTTGATCATACAATCTGCCGCAATCCTGATTGGCGGAATCAATCACTGTAGAAGTATTTTGACAACTCTATGTCCGAACACTAACAATGTAAGTAGGCTACACCATGTTCCGGCTGTCTCCGGTGTATTTGTTGTTGTTTTCGTATATCAGAAGTTAATGTCCATCGTTATGCGTTCAGCTTTACTGCCAAGACTGCCCAGTGTGAAAATAAAGGATGAAAGTTTTACCTAAATGGGTTGAACCGGGGGCGATCTTGGATTTTCGTTGGGCACCCATGCTCGTTCCAGGGGTTCTGAAAGTGACCCCTAATGGAACCAATTTTCAGTTAAAATATACCGGCCCCTAATTGACCAACTTTGGTGAAATTATACTAGTTTTCAGTGAAAATATACACCCAACGGCACAGCAGTAATATGACATCCAAGAAAGGTTAGGCCTACTGTGCTATTTTAAATATATTTTCCCACTAGTATATTATCCCAGTTATATACTCTCTTTTTAAATTCCATGTAATGAATTATAAACGTCTTTATTTGTATGCACAATTTTTCACGGTACTGCAATATTTACATAATTATTTATCATATTGTTTTTGCTGTAGGCATATTCTATGATGAGCAAATAAAATTGATTGAAGATTGAAGGTAATTTGTAGTGAGATTATACCCCTTGCGGGACCTGTTCTCAATATATGAAAAAAAGTTACTCATTTAAAATAGCCAATATACAAGAAAAATGACACTTGTTCTACTGCAAGAAAAAGTACACACAGGGTTATTTTGCTGATAGGCCCTATGTTTAGGTTAATTTTTCCTAATTTGGTATCATTGAACCAGTCACAATCACAACTGAATTTGTACCCCGTAGGACTAGACTTGATTAATTTGTAATTCGTACCCCCTAGCGGTAGTTCCAAGAACCCCGGCGTGTTGATCGGTTTTCCATGGGAACCCGCATATGTTTGAGATATTACTTCGCAATGAAGAAACACCACGACCTGAGAATTCTTTCACGAGCGAGAAAATCTGAATAGGATTATCCTCTCAAAGGCCACTTGAGAGATATGAATAACATTGGCAATTATGGGGTCAGCAGAAGATCGTTCAACGTCAAGTGGGTTGAGTGGTTCCTTCTATCACTTTCTTCCATGGTTCAACTATGTTTCAATATCAGCTAAGAGCCACGCAGTGCAAGTCTTCCGCAGCAATTTGGAGTACACGTGATCGAGCTTATCCAGTCTCGACCGGTTGCGTTTCTTGGACAAGGCGCCCTATACTGGCGCCACAATACCATCCTTATTATATCATCAAAAACTTCCCGTTTGGGGCTTACAAATCTGAGAAGAATTCCTCCAAATAATTCATGATATTCCTGGTTTTGACAGGTTATGCTTCTGGGACTACTATTCCAACAGAATGTTCCCAAACAAATCTCATCCCAGACTTATGTATCTTTTGGGAGGGATTACGCAAACTTGTTATTTTGGAGCTTTCTATACCATTCGAGCAGAATATTGTCAACGCCCACACTTACAAATTAAACAAATATGCTTCAATAATTTTGACATTCAGAATAATGATTTGAAGTTTCCTACTTTGCCATTGAAATAGGATCTCGAGGTTTTATTTCGCAGGACAATTTGTCTAGACGTAAAAAAATTCTTTCAATGTTTCACGCACCTAATTCATTGATATTGTTTAGCGATAACTTTTGCAAACTCGCTGTCATTTCATCATTTGTAATATATATTCTAATCCAGACAAACTTGGGAAAAGTGCAATGCCCTTGATATCACTTAGCTCAAATTGGCTGCCGGTCAGCCACTTCGTGTAATAACTTACCTGTTTCTTGTATTCATAACTTTAAATGTAATTTTCTCAAAATATATATAAATATATCCCCGCATGACCACTAATAAGGTCTGTCCTGGGGCATTGTATGTTTTTTATCCTTTATTGATGTTTCTTTTTATATTGCAATAGTGATGATGAATAACATTGGTAGACCAGTGAGTCAACTTTGAGGCTTTTAATGAATGACCACAATCTTTTGGCGATTCCAATACAACAGAAAGAAACATATCTCCTGTATGCGTCCTTATTGCATTGTGTTTTACTTCTCATTTTTGAAGCGTCCATAGCTAGCTTGGTTCTTTTTAGCTTTTTTGGGGCTTAAAAGACTCCTTCTCTGTTTACGTTTGTGAAAATGCCTAATTCCTCTTATTAATCTGAAATTAGGTGCGTTTAAGCACCATTTGGATGGTACATGTGAGTCCACGTTTGCTCAATCGCTTCCATGAATTCAGAGTATAATTCACGAAAAGACGAGACCATCCCTATAATGTCACACTTCAAGCATCAATTCGTCCTTTATCAAATAAATACCGTTCATGTGGTTTCTTTTTCATGATCTTTGGTCTGAAACCAACTATTATCAGCGGTATACCATCGTGATCACTTAGTCCTCCTGGTATAATGGTGGATCTCTCCACAAAGTTGGGTCAGGAAAACAATCAATGTGAATGGACTGTGGCCATGGGTGGCTGTGTGCCGATTCCCGTTAGCAAATTTCACGTTCATTCATCACACTCCGTTTGAAGCTTCACGCGGCCAGTGGGAATATTACCATTGCTTCGCAGCTAAGGGACATAACAACGGCACCCCCCCAAAAAAAATAATGCGTGGCACACACAGCACCCGCTACGCTATGCATAATACTAGCTATGCATAATGAGCTATGTTATAGCAGCACCAGATAGCCAAACAAAACAAAAAAACAAAATAAGTGGGCAAATAAGTTTCACGCAATCGTCCAATGGCGGTGCCCTGAGGTGTCACCAATTTGCTGGAGTCCTGTCAGAGGCTGGTTGGGTCCGTTGTAAAGAACAAGTCCAGGATATTTTCACCCTGGTGAGCTCCATAGGGGGGCTTCAACTTACTCAACCGCGGTTTTCTCGCAGGCCGGTTCCGCCCGGTTCTTGCAGGTTGAAGCCGGTTTTTATTGTTTCAACAATGAAACAGGGGTCCACCGCCCTGAACCACTTTACTGGCGGTTAAAGGCTGACTCAGAGATTTTCCGGGGAGAGCGCCCTCATTTCAAACAAAAAAAAATTTGTGTTTTTTGCATATAATAATGCTTTCCATAAATAATCACTGTGTGAAATAACTCAGCTCAAATCGAAGTCCTTCATATAGAAAATCGCAAACTTTGTTTAAAAAATTTCCGGATCCGGAAATTTTGGTTTTAATATACCTGTATCCTATGGCACTGTTAATACTGTACACAAATGTGGGTACTGCGTGAAAACGAAGAATCCGATTCATCTCTACTTTGGAATTGAGGCATTTAGGTGAGTATCTTTATTCTAGTTGACTAATTTTGGTAATTTCTACACAAAAACTATATATTTCTAATCTCTGAGTCAGCCTTTTAAGTTGTTGAAGCCACCCCATAACAATCTGCTCCAGGCCCAGTCCTCGGAGATTTCAAGCGTTGTTTAGAAATAGCTGGTTATTGCCCGCCTGGGATAAAGCTTTTTGGCTTCCCAATTAAAGGCACTATCAGTGTTGCCAAATCACAGAATCGAAAATCATCAAAAATTAAGATTTTTCGCAATTCTGTAAAGGCATCTTAAGCTATCCTAACATCCCTGCAAGTGATAAGCACTGAAACAACCTAATAAAGACAAAAGAGGATTAATTTTAGTCATTAGGCCTACTGGCCGTAGGCCTATACTGACAGCTTCTACCGCACATAAATGAATGGAATTCGTATCTTGAACACTGCTGTTTCCTTTTTTGTCATTTTTCATTGGAAAGACCTAACTTATCAAATTCTATGACCTATTCTTGCAACTTTTAGACTAATCCTGCAATTTCGATATTTGACATCCTGGATGGATCACCGATAGTGCCTTTAATATCAGGCCATTAAAGTCCCCTGGAGCCATATCTGACCTAGTGCGCTTTATCTCTTCAAGGACTCCTTCAGTTCCATTCATAATCACTGGTATCCCCAAGCCCTATGGTAACATCCTTTGTACCGCTGAATTTTGATGGTGTGATGCTACTGTAGGCGGGGGAGTGGCCCGGCCTGGAAAAGAGAACGTGCATGCGCGGCACAATTTTTCAGAAAGCGACCGGAGAGCGCAGAACCTATCTGCAACGCGGGTAATTGGTGGCTGAGAAACCACCTCTGCAACGTAGAGCTAGAGATACTACACTGACAGCATGAATTTTAATTTTACCATACATTATTTTTCACATCACCTAAAGAAAATCACGAGACATGGTTCAATGTCACCTTTCCACAGATACCAACTCACTGAAAATCACCTACGGCACCAGCTTTTGATTTCGACCCTTTTTCATACAGATGGCTTGCTATACTCACTTTTGTTACCAATTAAATAACATTTGTATTATGATCGACCACACACACCATATGACCTCATTCAAAATGGCCACTACCTTACATTTGCAACCATGTTTCACATAAAGTCAATGCCCCTTTCATTATAAACCTGATTCCTTGTTACTAACAACAATTCTACTCTTACATAAAAAGATTGTCTAAAATACAGAGGTTTACACATCAATGCTTTTTATGCGCTCCAACATGGGGAAAATTGACCACAATTTTAACCTACCACTGTACCGATAACTGCCGTATAATGTTTGCATTCCATTTAAAACAACCGCATCAAAAACAAATACAATTTCGACAAAACTTACAATTCAATCCCAAAACAATAGTGTACACCTGGCATTTCAACAATGCAGAAATAAATTCACAATAGGCAATCTTGTGCCTATGTCTCACAAATCATGTAATTTTGTATACCAACACTTGTTCGTGTACAACCAGGCATTCAGCAGCAATTACAAAAATTAAATTTATAATGGCAACACTCTTCCCACATTACCATAAGCAAATATAATTTTTCGTCCTCAATTCAAAAAGATCACTTGTCGCACACACTCACCCCTCCTTCTGAACTCACTGTTACATTGGGCAACATCACAACTCACCATATCCAACCTCTCATAAATGATCATACTCAACCTGCAACTCACACAGTGATACACAGTGCTCTGACCCATCATGTGTTGTTTACTAACTCGCAATGCGCAATACTCCACCCTCCCTACAATTGGCACAGCTCTTTACCGTCATCCAGCGTCTCAAAACAAACTTACTAAAAGTGACATTCGCACTTCTGGCATGTCATCTCCATTTACATCCGTCGGACCTATACATACTCCCTTCACTACCTCAAGCTTATATAAACTACATTAACACAACAATATTCTAGAACCGCTTTCGAACAGCACTATAACTCTACTTCGCGCAACATGGCCACAAGCACACATAAGGTCAATGCACTTTCATAAATTAATACATGATGTACAATAAATGGGAAATTTCATATTAACTCTGAATATACTTGTAACCACCAGTTCTTTCAGATGCAACCAAAATTTCAATAAAATAAATTCTAGTGTTTTTCACTCTCTTACCCAACACTGCAACGCACACTTGAATCACAAGCAGCTTCCCTTCGAATGCTATCCCACACTATCCCAAATCTTAATCTTTACCTCGAAACCAAAATTCTCATTACCACCATCCAATAATCATAACCTCACCACCTCCACCATCAATCCCAATTTTTTCAGCCTACTGTAACTCGCTGGTCTCTTAAACCACCTAATAATACTCATCTCCCAGTACAACTCTAAACCTCGGCACCCCCATCATGACCAAAACCTCTTATTCACCAGCAATCCTCAACAATCACACACACACACATTACTGCAACTCACCACCCTCACACCACACCTAATCCACACACTCAACCCGATATCTTAACACATTTGGCGCCGACCATAGCGACCGTGCAAATTTGTTATATACAATACACCAATGTTTACAAACGACCAGTACTATTACCTCATTCAGTGCAATAACATATGACTTTAAATTTGATAGAACTCAAACCGACCCTCACCCTTTGGGGAACCACACTTTACACTTTAATGAACAACTGCGCGCAAATTAAAGGTATAGGTTGTAATAACACAACTAGAACCTGTTACAAAGCATGGTGATGTTTACATTTTGGCATCAATTTTTGTGGCTGCCTGCTGTGTTTAAACTTGAATTTTAATCCATTTAAATTCCTAGAAAATATCACAAATTCACAAATTTGAATCCTAACTCCTTTATTCTTCCCTCCCCCGAATCTGATTATCTCCAAACTTCTCAATCTCAACCCAATTTACAAATTTTATAACGGAAAACTTAGTTGCTTCACGAAACGCCCAACTCACAAAACCCATCCTCCAATTTAACCCCCACAGCAAGCCACACCTTTTATTATTTACCACAATCATGTTCACAATCAAAAAGTCATTACACATATAATGTCAGTCTTTGTCCTCATATGTCGTGCTTGTCTGGTGGTCTTCAGGCTGTCTTGTTTCGTTACTCGTTCCGTCGACTTGATGGATCGCTAAACTGAGTACCTTTCAATCCCAATTTTAATCATAAATCTTAAAACTCGAGCTGGCCAGCTATTACCGAATAAAATCCAATATTGTGCACAATTCAGCTGTTAGTCCGTATGCGTCAATCCAGTGACATAAAGTGAGAAATATGGCAATATTGTAAAGATGCCGGTCGAGATTCCTGTCATCGTAGGCACATCTGTTAGTTCTATCACTCTCCATTGATTAGGCACAGCGATGAACAAAATCAATGCATATATGTGTCTGGTTGATCTGCTTGTTGACACTTTTCACGCTGATAACAAACAGCGGTACTCATGGGGTCAAAATGTCCCACATTCACAACAAGCTTGCCCTCTTCATCTTTTACTCGGTCCGTCCTGCCAACCATTCCTTAGTGAATGTTATCATTCGAAAGTCCATTATTGTCTGTTATGAGTCGTCCCACCAAAGTCCCGTCCCCATATCTACAGTTTGTCTAGCTCGCCACATCATGTCTGAAGTCCGTCTGCCCATTGCCCCAAACTTGCCCGAGAGCGAAACCCAAATTTCTAGTCAGCCGACCAAAGGCCAACCAATCACAATGCACGAAGTCGGGGAATTCCCAGTGACTAAATGTTTTGCGGTCTTCCGAGTAGGACCTTTTTGTCCCGTCCCCACCTGTCGGCTCTTTTTATGAACTACGCGTACCAATGCCACAAACATCGTAAGAGTACAAACTAGGGAATCCTTACACTACCAAGTTGATGATCTCCTATTGTAGGATCTCTCCGGGGGAATGGGTGGCACAGCTCCTCACATATTTTTTTTTGGGATGGTTCTATTGCTTCCATACTCTCATTTTTCCAAGCCTCTTTTTCAGTTCCATAGACCCCATTTAGACCATTTCAGTTCCAGAGGCTCTTTTTATGTCCACAGCACATCTACCAAATGTTCTTCGAAACGCTACAAAAAGTAGCTGGAATGTGTTGGAGGGAAATTGAGGAAATCGCCGCTTTATTTTCTGAAATTTTTTGAACAAGCTCCGTGAGCTCCATATTTTGGGGCTCAACCGGGCACCGTTTGACTCGTGGTTCCCAAAAATTCACAGAGTGTCACTTTTACCTTATCAATTTTAATTTTAAACATTTCCATACTAGTTTTTGGTTTGATGTGTTTGTTTTCACAATGCATGTGCCCTGTTTTTGTATTTCAGGCACTGTGTGATCCGTGCCCCACTTGCATGAATGGACCCCCATGGTTCCCAAAATATTATAAGACGACGGGTTTAGAAGACTAACGTCACAGACAATCTATTCCCTAGGTTGATGAAAAGTAATTCGCCCACATGGCAGATCGACGGCACACGGAAGTTCAGCTACGAAAATCAACCAAGTAATCCACTTTCAGGAAGTAAATAAACTTTTA
>JAMKCH010018572.1:0-23105 GCA_023653785.1 Ophioderma brevispina
CTTAAGATGATCAACATGATAATTTGAATATTTCGTTTGCGTGGTGAAATAGTAGTATGTAAGGTTGAAGAAATGCTCAACAACAATAAGGAAGGGATAATCTTTAAAATAGGTATGGAGAGTCAAAAGTGCCCGAATTTTTTGTTAACTTCATTCCCCCCCCCTTTAAGCCTTCTTTTGGTGTGTTGTTGCTTTTTTAAAAAATAAGAAATAACAAAATTGGTGCGGCGTCCAAAAATCGGCGCAGGCGGGGACGATCAACTGGTTTGTTTTTTTACTACTTGCCTTAGGAGAGTGGGTCTTTAATCCCATTTGACCCAAAAATGACCCTAGAAAGGGCAAAAAGAGGTCAAAATAGACCAAAAAGAAGTGAATAAAAGCTATCATTGGGCAATTATACTGTGGAAGTTAATCTTTGAGAAGCAAGTGGAATAGACAAGAGTTGCATTTTGTGTCAGCTGGCAACACCTAGATTTGCATCCATATACGAAACGATTGCCATGTTGGCCAAAAGGTGGACATATGCATCATTCATCTTTGTGACTTTTGTCGAAATCCCTGGCGTACGTCTTTGCAAAACGTCTATCATTGTATGATTTGATCCAAATTTCAAAAGTTAAAGCGTGGAGATATCTGTGATAGAATATCAGAGTATAGGTTAGTGATATGCACCTATACAGGGACAGGGAGACTCAAGAATAAAAGGTCTGATATAATTGGTCCTTGACTTGAAAACAATGCCCACCGAACTGTGCTATATTCTGTGCCAAATTGGTGGTAATAGGAGGTATTTCAACAATAGATCCGATATTCGGTATTAGGATGTTTTTTTTTTTCAGGAGATATTTTCCACTGGCATGAGTTGCCTGGTCTTTATAAGTGCAACTTAAAAAGTCTTGCAGCTCCCCTTCATTGTCAATGTTCTTGCACCATACAGTAAGAGTTTTCCACACAGTCCTGTAGCAAGGCAATCCTTATTTGCTCTGGAGACAACAGTCTTTCGTAGAGACTTATCCATAATAGGAAAACAGGGCAGCAGAAATAAACCAAAAGATCAGATTTAAACAAACATTTTAGGATAGCTTTCATTCTGACAGACCAATGTGTTCTCTTCTTACTGGATTTGTTTTACCTAGTTCAAAAAAAAGACTGAAATTATGCAGATTGGGTAAACTTTTGACCAATGGGTTGGACCTTTTGATCCCTTCAAAGTTTTTCATTGCGAATGTCAGAAAAAACACTAAATTGGAGAGGGTCATTTTTTTTTTCAAAAATGGGACTCGCCAAAAATTTTAAAAGGGGGGCAAATGTGGTCCCCTCAAAAAAATTACAAAGGGAAGCCAAATTGGCAAAACGTGGACTTTTACCTACATATTTCGCTCGCAAAATCTATTCTTGGCCTGCTTTTAGGGGTTATGGGACTTTTTGGAAGGAGAGCGTCAGCCCCCACGCCCCTCCCCTGGTACAAGGCCTGATATTGGCATTTATTACAAATTTTAAAAGAGCAAGACTGCAGATATGTAAACCCATGCATTTTAATTGGTTAATATATTTGACCAAATTAGGTTGTAATTTGACAATGATTATCCAAAGTTTTCCAATTTTGATTTGTCACACTGATTAAAAGTGAATAAAGGTTTGAAATTGGCAATTGATATTATTGAAATTCCTGCCTTAATTATTGAAACATATCATACAAATACAGCGTTCCTTGTTGTTACCCATTTTAAGTCATTTTTAACCTTTTGGCCATTTTCTGAGGGTGGTTTACATTCCAATTCTTCAACTAAAGCTATGAGCAACTAAACTATATACTATTACATTAAAATTAAGATGCATAAATACATCACCATTTGATTTTTACCATATATTGTGTCGAGTGTTTGACCCTTTTGGCCCAGATTCCAACATCAAATTCTTTCTTGAATCTACAGATATAGTGAATTTAAATAGTACATTTCAATATGAGTTAGAAATAATAAAATAGATCAACCATTCTATGATTTTACTAATTGGGTCACAAATTTTGATCGATCCTGTGCAATTTGAGTAAACTCAATGAAGTAATTGAAGCGCGCGGAAACCGGGCAGACCGGAAAACCGCGCCAGTTGAGTATTGAATTCACCATTAAGCATGATAATCTGAATTTATTTTTTTTGATGAAGCACTTGCCAATCCCACTTTAGGGATCTCAGCTTGGGTTTTTCAAAGTTAACAGGGTCAAATGGTCCAATTGTGTTTAAAAAGCACACCCTGATGTTTATCTGGTTACAAGAATTCCAAAAAGGGTTTTAGTTTACCTAAATCGATGGCTTATAGATTCGGAGTTATGGGGTAAAGCGTAAAAATAGTAAAGGTCAAATTTGGTGTGTTGGTGTGTACCATCTACCATACTTAGAAAGACCAAAGGATTATCGCCGGATACGAAAGAAGGACGCCTCTCTATATTCTATGAGAACGAAATAAATTTGAAAACGCTTCGAATTATAAAGTGCAAAGTTTACCTTTTGCCGGTTTTCCAAAATTACCACTCTATATGAATTCGTAAAATTCGCTTTAATTGATCTTGTAAATTGTTTTATTTTAATCATATTTTTGTTAAAATGATATACAGGTTTCAATGGATAATTAATATGTCCAACATATGACCCCCCCCCCTGAAATATTTTATTGATAATGATTGCATTGAGTTAACACATGTGCCACTGTATTTAATTATTAGCGACATTATAGATGAGTGGTGTGTGGTTGGGGAGGAGAAATACCTAAGTTTTCGGATGTGTGTTCTGGAGATAGTGGCATGAACATTAAGGTCATTGCAAAAACAAAAACAACATACATACATACCATACACATAGAGCTAACCTGTAAAAAAAAGTTTCATGATATAGATATCGTGATCGATTCAAGTGACTTGTCTGGCCCATGCTTTATCATTAAGTTTGAGGCCATTGTGTTGTCTGCCAGAGTCTGCTTGTTTGAGAAAACGTTATATAATTTCAAGTCGTACCACTATTGCACTAAATCGGCTACGCTAATATGTATTAAGGGACCGTACGTTTCATATAGTGTTTGCCTCTGTAATAATAATAAAATCATAATAATACAACATGCTATAAGCGCTTTACACGAAGATCTAAGCGCTATGGTAAAGACTCAATACAAAACACACGTACATAAACCTGAGAGCAGGCGGGAAATAATCAAGTACATGTACATGTATCACAAAATGCTTAGTAAACAGATGAGTTTTTCAAAACAGATTTGAATTGACCAAGAGTCTGAGTTCCTCTGATAATTGATGAGGTTAAATTGGTTCCAAGTCTGGGAGAAGCAGGTGAAAAGAACGACGACCCATAAGTATGGTGGAAACTGATGGTAGAGATGAGGTTTGAGCTTGGAGGAGGAGCGCAGATTGCGAGATGGCTTAATCCTTGATCAAGTCCAGCTAGTAATCTGGGAGCAAGTCCATGAAGACATTAGTAAGTCAAAAGAAGAACTGTGTATATAACACGATACTTCACTGGAAGCCAGTGAAGTCGACGAAGCAAAGGAGTGATATGAATCGTCGAGAGCGTGAGCGGGTGATGAGTCTGGCAGCTGAATTTTGAATTCGTTGAAGCTTGTTAATTTGCGAATCAGGAAGACCATACATTAGACTATTTACACTGATCAAGATGCAAGTAATAAATGCATGACCTAAGTTTTCAGTTGATTTTTCATCTAGATTATGCCTGATACGACCAATTTTATAGAGAGCATAGAGGCAGAACGACAAATATTATTGATTAACTTCATGCTGAGATCGTAGCGACTATGACCCCAATTACGCGCAGATTCACCGGCGAATAGACATTGGCAATAGTACAGAGATAGAGTTGTGAAGTGGGGGGGTTTTTCTGAATTTAGATTGATGTGAAGAACCGCAGTTTTATCTTCATTCAGCTTCATCGTTAGCTGAGGACCAAGCCGTGATTTGTGCGATACATTGTTCAGTTGGGAATAAGAGTACACGATCACTGTTTTTTCAAGATGACATAAACTTGGGTGTCAGCACCTATTCATGCTCCCAAAATCATAGGAAGCCCCCCGCCAATGTGTCCTCAAGAGAGAAGTGTACATTAGTGAATGATAGTGGGCCAGCCCCCAAACCCGTCCTTTGTGAACCTTTCAAGGGGCGTGTGGTTCCGAGATAGAGTCAAATTAATTACGATGGATTGGACGACTTTTGACAATACGATGGTGGGGCGTAACCAGTTTACAGCAAAGCCAGTTATTCCATATCTGTTTGGCAAGACGTTGAAGAAAAATGTTGTGATTAATAGTGTCAAAGCCGCCTATATCGAGGAGAATCAGAACAGCTTCCATTTCCATCATCAAGTGCAAGTAAGAGATCATGTACACACTGTATAGTGCTGAGTATTCAGTACTATAGTCAGGGTCGTATGCAGATTGCATTTTGTTCCACGAAGACCGTTCTTTACAAGATAATCTTGAATTTGGGCTGCACAAGCACGCTCAATTGTTTTAGCAAGAAATGAATTTTGGCGACAGGGCGATAATTTTCAATACTTCCTTGTCAAGCATGTGATTTCTTTATTAGTGGCGTTATCCGAGCGGATTTAAGAGTGCCGGAATTTTCCATTCCACAAAAGTGACCAAGTTGAGGATCGTAGTAATTGATAGGACAAGTTCATTCATACCTTTTTGATTAACCAGTGGGGATAGGATCCAGACTACACGTTGAAGATGGTGTTTCCTGATGGATTCTCGTGACTGCATCTTTCAGATATAAGAAAAAACTGTGAAATGAAGCGACGCGCATGGTCGCCTCAGAAAAATTTATGAAGGACCATATCAGCTGAGTTGACAATAGTAGATTTGTATCTGTTGAATCTTGTCACTGAAATAGAGAAAATCGATTAGCGAGACATCAGCTGAGGTGGCAGAGAGAGACTTGACATATTTGGCGTACACGTTTTGTTAAATTTTTGAAACAGATGTTTTTTTTTAAATTAAAATGCAACTTTTGATGATGATTTTGCTTGGCCTGTTTGATTGCAAGGTTCTCTTTTTGCCGTATTCTTTTAAAATCTGTTTTGTCAATTCCAAGTTTGGAAGAGATCCAGCACCTTTCCAGTCTACGCTTCGCGTTTCATTTCTCTACACTGTCGTTTGTACCAAGGTGCATTTGGACGACATCTTACGTACGAGTTATTAGTGGAGCATGCTTGTCCTTAAGATCATTAAGTACAGACTCATATTGATCAAGTAGCAAGTCAAGATCAGATTTCGCTAGGTGTCAAGTTGACGAATTCAAAATATCAGCTTGAAAAGCATTAAGATCAATAGCATGAAATTTGGCGCATAGTTATCATCAAGTTTAACAGGCTCAGGACGAATAACATTTAAGCCCAGAGATCGCAGCGTGGAATCCGATGGTAGATAAACAGTACTCAATACATTTGAAACAAAGTTATCATTTTTTTTATTTTTTTTTTTTTTTTTTTTTTATTTTTTTATTGCGAGTAAGTATCAGATCCAGATTATGACCTTACATGGAGTAGGTCCAACGACATGTTGAACTAGTCCAGCGGAAACAATAAAATCAGCAAATTTTGCAGTCATCTCTGTCACGAAGGTTGTCCACATATGAAAGTTAATTCACCAGCAGGTAGAGATGATTAGGTAGCTGTTGCAATTCCCTCAAAACTGAGAAACTCATGGAAAATATGGGTGCAGTGCGTTGTTTTCCTTTAGTGGTTTGTGGTCGGTAAATTATGATCAGACGAAGAGTTTATTTTTGATAACGTGAATGTTATTGCAAGGTCCATGTATTCAAAAGATCCCCCCCCCCCCGTCAAATATTTTCACATCAGCCACACGAACCTTGAAGGATTTCCGAAGGCAGATACACACCCACCACCTCTTCTTCCGGTTCGTGGTACATAGTGAACATCATAGTTTGAAGGTGTGGTCAAATCAGCTATGTAGCTCTTTGTAGCTACGAAGGACAAAAGGTGTATCTTGGCATCACTTACAGCTCCATAAAAAGGCGCTTTGCACATCTCCTGTTTCTTCATCGATAATTCGCCGGGCTTAATTATTATTCTTTATGTTTACTTTCTTTAATGTATGATCGATGAAATCAATAAACTGCATCTTTCCGTCCGATTGGGCGGGAAAAACCTCATATGTAACTCCTAGGTAATGCAAAACCCCCACATATATATGTAAAAATTGGGCCCAGTGCTAAAACCTCATATGTGCATTTTGGACACATAGGGTTCTATAGTAAATTCCACCCATCGTGTCACCGTCTATAACTTTTCCGAAGGTATGGGCATTGATGAGGGGCATGTGTCAGTGGGTGGAAAATAAAATTCCACGCAAAATCTATTGAAACATGCAATCTTGAGCAAGAAAAATCAATTCTTGCTTAATGAAAAGCATTTGATTCCAACGAAAGCGCCTTAATCCCTCAAAACATTCGGACTATCGTAATTTTGCTTCAGCGGTATTTAAATGGTACCAGGTGAGTTGAAATGTATTGACTTTTGAGTGCCCTTTTGTGGTTTTTTGGATACAGAAGGAACACAAAAGTTTTTGCAAGGCCGGATTATCTTAGTGTCGTCTGAAAGAGGTTGAATCGGGCAACATAATTTCTTTTTCTTCCTCCTACGCCCACTAATCGACGCTGTCCAAACTTTTCCGCTGTGACACCATGGTTGAATCTACTATGTTTTAATTATTTCATAACCAATATGATAGTAAATCGTATGGCAATTATTTAGAATATGGAGAAATATTTTATCTAAATATAATTTGGAAGGTAAACCTTCTTGTGTACGGCCTTACAGCAAATTATTCAGTTTTTGGTGTCTCACCGAAAATGTTTACATATGAGGTTTGTCAGGTTACCGTTTTTACTACTGTGAGGTTTTGCTCTTTAAGGTCATATGCGCAATACCGGTATGAGGTTGTTCCTGCCAGCGACGATATCTTTTCTAATTACAGTCTATAGTTTACATTCAACAACAGCAACGTTAATGCCATCAAGGCATGTAATTACGACACACACTTCATACGCACACGTGGGCTCATCATCACTTGGCAATGGTCAACTCATTTGTATTATTACGCTAGGTGTTTGTATTATGTATAATTGTATGTATTTGTATAATTATTTCAGGTATATTTCATATTGTTTTGTTAAAACAAACAACGGCTTCGAGTGTAATTGAAAACAGGTGTGAGTCTTAGCCTATCGCGCAAAATACTGTCGGTACTGTCTTTCATTTTGGGTAAAGTTTTATAATTTAATGGGTTCACCCTGTATAGAACGAATCCCATATACGGTGTATACGATTTTTTTCATAACGATGTATATTACCTTTTTAAAACCTTTTTGTAGAATTTGGCATTGTTACTTAGTTGATTATCATTTATCCTAAAGTGCAACGTCATAGTGATTAACGATGTATTGTCTAGTATTGACGTAAGTCCCCGCTGTATGTCATAGTCTTTCGCATCGGCTGTTTCACACACCGTCGTTTATGATCATGTTATGATTACATTGATTTCAGCCATGTTATTACTATCACATAGCATGAAAAGAAACCAGTTGATGTCATGACAGAAAATGAATTGACTGCTTATACACTCAGAAAATGATCTTTTTGCATTGTTATTACAACCTAATCAAATGAGTGAAGCCAACTTAAAAAAATGCACACTCGTTTACATTACTTGAAATCTCAAGTTATAAAGACTCTAACATATAAACAACTTTTGTAACTTGAATTTTTTAAGTGTATCCAACATATGTAGTGTTTCGTGTTGGTTGAACTTGAAACAGTTACGTTGGGGAAACTCCTTTTCCCATCTTGTTCACAATACTATTTTTACAAAGTTAGAAATAGACGTGAGTCACGTGATTGGATTCTCGGGCTTTCGCAGGCGACACCAATGGCGACACGACTTTCTTTTCTGCTTGGCGGTCAAACCGTCCAGTGAAAATTGAAAAGCGACGTACATTGCAGTTTATTTTACTCATTATTTGCACGATAACCCTACTTTGTATATTTAAACCAGAAGAATTTTTATAATAAAAAAATAAGTTGTGATTTTTTAGGTTGCAAAGTTGGGCATAAACTGTGCCTTGAAAATGTGCATGGACATGGGAATGATGGGCATGGATGGGGCACAGGAATTCAACTACCTTATTGTCATGGATTTGTAAATGTTACAAATATTAACTCCGGGCATAAATGATGGGCATGCCAGTGTATCGATGTTTGTAAAACAAGCAAGATATATCGTATGCGGGAGTGTATCCCACATATAACTATACGATATTCAGACTGATGAGGCTAGGGGTAAGTAAGGCTAGGACCGCTAGTCCGTTTAGAACCAGCCTCGAGCGCGCAGCGCGAGGGTTGGGAAAATCTGTATTCCAAAAGCTTAATTTTCTTTACTGTACTGTAGCATAGGCTGCGGGTGAAAAACCTACCCGCAGACACGATCCCCTATTCCCTCTATATTTGAAGCATTAGACCATCGAAGCTGGATTCTATTCTCACGGTCGCAGTCGTGTCATAGACAGGCTATTCCTTACCCTCCCTCTGAATACTGGAGTGAAGATTACTAATGTGTTGAATAGGAAAGTTCAATTATATCTGAACAGCAGCCTAATCCTTTTACAAATCAATTCCAACTTCTTATATGTTGTTCATTTTGATATTCTCTCAATCACCTTTCAAGAAAATTTTAATCCATCACGTCAAAGCAGAAAGAATGTTCAAAGAGTAGAATTTCTCCATATACTCCAATGCAAAGTTCAGTCCAGATTTGGGGAGTAAATGCAATAACTGGAGCAAATACCCGGATGTGCGACCGTGAGAATAAATACCTGAGAATCCGAGTCAGAATAGTCACCCCAATCACAGTTTTTTACCTCTTCATGTCAAAATCCAAAAATAAATTCGTCTCTCGGTGCCCTAAGTTCGCCTTTTACAGTGCGAAACAATTATAATTTGTCTCTTACACAGATGCTACCGCGTACGCACGTCGAGCACATACATTCTACGATACATACTAGCTCAGTCGACGGAAATTTCTAGTGTCATACGGAAGACTTTCTTTCACCAGACAAGGAGATAGAGACATAATTGCTACTGTGCTGTTGAATAAAATGTACATACGAGTTCATGTAGAAAGATTTTTCAATTAGAACTTCGCTGTTCGATTGTTGTCACTGGGTGGTGGCAGTCCTTTCTTGTTGTTATTTTAAGCCGTAAAGTATCGGAAAATTGGGTGAGATGACCCCTTCAAATGATAGAGCTGTTGTTTAAGAATGAGAATAAAGGTATGATTTGGGGGGGGAACGGGGTAAATATCTTTACGAGGATTGAAAACCGGCGACACCATTATTTTTGCGTGGAAGAAACTGGCCTCGGCCCTCGTTCTTCCACTTAAAATATTAGCTATCGCCAGTGTTCGATTTAGAAGAAAAGTTACATGCACAACTTGGGTTTATCAGAAAATGGGCCTGATAACACTAAAATCCTGCATGCACAGGCGGGATGAATTTTACATGCACAGAGCCAATGTTACACGGCATCTTAGTCTGTGAAGCATTGTGACTCCTCCTTATGTACTTAATTATCATAATGCCATTATTAACAGTTTGTCTCACCATTCTTCAATAATTTCACGCTTCATGCGAATAAAAATATTAACCCCGTTTCCACCCTTGAAAGTATTCTTTAGAGTGTTATCAACAACAGGATAGACGTTAAATATTTCATCAACTTTATGAAGTGAATTTATGAAATTTCAAGACTTGAACATTAAGATTCTGAACTGGTATGTCCTGATTTTGCATTGCCGGTGCTTAACGGTGCGTAATGAAAGGCTTTAGCTTGTATTTAAAATGGATATTACTGGTGCTAAGGTAGAAGAGTGTTTAGCGAAAGCGCCAGTTTTATAGAAAATGGAGGTGCTGGTTGCAGTGGTCGAAATTTGAAGGGTACACAAAATGTCATAGTGCTACATAATGTTTTGGGGATTCACATATAGACTGTTAAAGTCAAAACTGTAAAGAAACATTCATGTGAAGTCCCAATATTGGGACTAACAGATCTGTGCATGTAAACCCCTCTAAATCGAACAATGGGTATCGCTGTTAATTTGTCGTAAAGAGGAGTACCGGTTCCCAAAATCATACCCTTATTCTCTTAAATATGGAGTGTCTAGTCAGAGGGCACTCGGAACAGGCAATTATGTGCCCATTGTTTGCAAGTGGCACACGTGCGCCCTTTGTCTGTTTGTCTGGTACTGGCCAACAATCCCTGAGGATTCAAGCGGTCAGGAAGATTGCGCAGTGTTGTTTAAAAAAAAAACTTCAAAGTGGTTCCAGGGAGTGTTTATAATCAAACATTTTCTATTTCCCTATACATTTGTAGGCCGACCACTACACTTCTCGGGCAAGCGTGATTTTTATGACAACGCAAGACGAATGACGAATGGTTTTGGGACTTTTGTGAACGTTAATACAGGTATGGAAGCTACCGAAAATGATTCTGTTGATTGATGGAAGTAATACCCCCTGGTGAGGTAGGAGTAGTCCGTGGCGGGCAGAGGGGGGGGGGGCGAGGGCAATCCGGGTGTTTCCATAAGGTGACACCCTTCTTCTGACACCCCGTATGAATCGGAAACTTAAGAATAATCCCCATAACAGCCCCCCCCCCCCCCCCCCCATGTGTTTTATTCCGTTAAGGTTTACGAATTAATTAGGGGTAAGAAAAGAAGGTGTGTCACCTTATTGAAACACCGGGGGCCAATCCCCCTATTTTGTTTCGTCTGCCAAGAATTGAGAATGCATAGGGATTACTCTGGGGGTGGGGGGGGGGGGGGGGGGGTGTATACATGGTGTGTGTGTCGGATTGTGAATTCAACTGTTAACCCTAAAATTATTGCATTGCCGTCTGAGGTTCGTCAAGGCTACAATGGTGGAAAGGAGATGTACTTGAGGACGTCACGACTCCATGAAACTAAGTGTCGTCGACATTTTGTAGTCCCACATGCACTACCGTTCCTCGAAAGTCCCGTGGTTTTTCCCCGACGTTGACTTACGTGGACCCTCCAAATTAGCAGATGTGGTTCAGGGTCAATTGCAACCCGGAGTAGAGCGTACATGTCGGTATTGATTCTATGCTTTTAAATGTTATCTTACCGCAGAAGACGTTGAAAACAAAATGTTGCTTTTCTATGGCACCTGTGACGTCTTCCCCTCGGAGACCTTTTGCTGCCTATTGCATGTGAGACAAAAGCTTTTTCGCTGTGGGCAAAACGGATCAAGGCAAATGCAGGGCAATGAGTGCCATGTCATTGTGCGTGGGACGTCAGGAGCCAATATGGTTGGGTGATTAGTGACTCTCTCATCAATCTCAGTTGTTGTGCTACATACTTCATGGGGTGTGCAAGTGCCATGCTAGCAAGTAGAGAACACAATAGACATAAACGGAACAAGCACTTTAAAATGAATTTTCGGTTGTGATTATTGTAAAAACTACTACCTTGCAGTTTTGACTTTCATGTAGTTGTAAAAATGTTGATTCCTCTCTTTTTAAATGTTTAATGATAAGATAATTTTTTTTAAATTTCAATGTAACATTTTCGTACTCGAAACAAATAAGAAATTAAGTTGTTTTTGTTGTTAGAAATACAGGGTACAGTGAATTCACTTATGTCTTCATCAAATGAAAATGTTTCTTATTTATTTTACTCATTCAGGGGCCACAGGTAGGTTCCAGGGTGGACACGGAAGAAGCACAAGCTTGTTTTAATCGGGCCGATGGATGCTGTCTGGCATGGATGGATATGTCTACACATGGTGAAGAAAATCAATTATCAAGCCTGCAGGACTAAACCGACTCTTCAGATTCCAACGTGGCACGGCGACAGAACATAGGTCATGTACTGTTGAGCATGATGTGAATATGCATCCTACCACCCGTCGCGAGCAGTTCATTATTGGCAATCATGATCTTTCCATTGCCGATTATCGCTGTTCGGGCGTTTAGCTAAGGAAGGCTTGATGTTGCGCTGTTGCGAACTACTGTGGACGTTTGCCTTGAGATATCCGTTGTGATATAACTGCCAGTTGACATTGCCGTGGGAGATCAAAAATTTTATGATGCTTGCTTACTGCCGGTGAAGACATTTCACACTCAGGAGATCGCCCAACCCGTGGATTGCTGTAACTGCAGGTCGGACGTTAATCCTTTCTAGAGGAGAAGAGAGGGAATTATGCCAGTTCGGACATTTACCCCTCCGTGTTAATCGCAGGCAAAAAGCTGCATAATTGCACTTGACATGACATCTACCCTCTAGGAGGTCAAACATTTTAGACGCCTTTACTGCTGGTCGAACATTGAACCCTCAAGAGATCGCAAAATATGGATTTGTGGAGTGCTTGCCCCAACCAATTCGACTTGCAGTCTTAACCCTGGGCTTTAAAAGGAAAAAATGGCAATACAGCACATTTTTTTGAAGAAGCACTTTCAGTTTTTTTCAAAAAATTAGGAGTTGTTGCACGTTGCATTGAGAAACTGAATAGTAAACAATCCTGTGAATGGTAGAGCTTGAAACATGTCTATGTGTCGCCAAACGGAAGGGAATTTTGTAAATTATTGGGATCTCCGAAAATAATTCAACGGCTGCGGAAAAGCTTCAATATGAATAGGCGGATGTACGCACCATGCTAGTGTTTCTACACTCTTCCATAGTGTTTGATGTTCAGGCAAGTTAAGTTAGAGGACATTATCGTGGTGAGCTGGGAGTAGCTTATAATGGAAGGACAGAATTCTGGTTAGTTTCCAGCTCCACCGTTAAATTACAATCTGGTATCTCTGGATTCAATTTACAAAAAAATGCTTCTTTGTGATGTAAACAGTGACAAATCCGCAATTGACCATATAGCTTCGCAGGTATAGGTTTAGAGATAATTATCAACCACACAACTTTGCAAAATCTCAAATTTTGAAAATGGGGGCGGGGGCACTCTACAAAAAATGGCTATTTTTTTTTAAAAAACAGTTTGTTTTTTTTTTTTTTTTTTTTTTTTTTTATGCTTTTTACCTGAAACTGAATGAGGTAATTAAAATGCCAAACAAGGCAGGGCTAGAAATCCACTGACAGTACGGAATCAACCTTGATTCACGCTAATTATTACCTGCGTGAATCTTTGATTCACGTAACGGATTCATACAAAAATTATTTTGTGTGAAGAAAATTAGTTGCCAGTTTAGCACAATTGGCAATGTTATTAAGAGCCTTCTTGAAACATTGCGGCCCATCATTTTCTTGTAAAAATAATGTTTGTGCTGGTGTTTTAACTTGATCACTTACGAAGGTAGCTTACGCGAATCACATGATCCCGCTGGCATGTCTTTCGTAAATTTTACGCAAATCGATTATGGATTTGCGTGGAATTTCTAGCCCTGCCAGTCCACTGGAAAAGGTTTTGGGCCTAAGTATCAGTATTCCTGAAGTCAATATTGTATTGGGCTAAAATTGATTTCCAGTAGTTCAAAACCTAGTCATAACGTGATAACCATTATGATAAAACAAGTTTTTACTAGTCATCTCTTGCCATCTGCGTAGACTGCCGTCACCATACTAGAGTCTCAAAAAAAATGCTCTGGCCAAAAAAAGGAACAAATTCAAAATGGCCACAGTTTGAGTGAAAATTAATATTTCCCCCGGTGGCCTAATTGACCATTCTACACATCAAAAATTCATATGATGGCCATGTGGGCCTATAAAAAGAGTACCTCCATGTACGTCAATTTGGAGTACTGCATAGGTACTCTGAGGTACAAGCAGGTACTCCAGGATGAAGAAACAAATGGATGGTATCTGTTATAGGGGCACACATTGTGGTCATAGAATTTTAATGTGTACTGGTGCTATCTTGATAAAGGGTTATGATGCAAGGAAACAATTTTTGGAGGTTTCTTTGAAAAACCATGTGGCTCACGCTTTGCTCCGTAGCCCGTTTTTTCGGGTTTTGTTCAACGAGTCCATTGAAATGCACGGAGACAATTGATCCCTGTGTATTTCAAATGGAGTTCAATGAAAACGCAAAAAGCATTGCACAGTGCAACCATGTAAACCAACAGCGTTCAAATTTGCAGGGAAGATTTAAAGTACATATGCCTTTCATCCCAGCCAGGGTTGCAAAAAAACGAAGGGCAATTGCCGTAGATGCCCCATAGTATTGCCTTACAATGCCCTTGAAGGCATAAGCTATTCTTGAACATGTAATTGCCTTCGATAATGGGGTGGCCCTTTAAAAAAGTGCTTTGAAAAGCAGTTGCCTTCAACCTCCTTCTTTTGCAGCCTGATCCCCATGATCATGGAACAGCAGATGCATGATCACCTGCGAGAAATATTGAAAAGTGCCTTCATGTCGAAAATTTCACAAAGGCAATTACATGAAAACAACACCAACATGTCAAAATTTTCTTAAATGGTTCCTTGGACACAATAAATACATTATCAACCAATCACTGTATAGGAAAGGGTGTAAAAATAAGTCTCCGGGGGGAAAAATAATTTTCAGTTAAAATTGGCTGCCATTTTAAATTTATTGGTTCCCTTTTTGGCTGGGCACCCTGGAATTTCAAACTGTTGTAATTTTTCTTGGAAAAAATGATCAGTCGAGTTCAAGTCATCCAATTAGCTTGTACTCAACATTATCTGAAACCTATTCATAGTTTCCATGACGGCAGCTCACCATACTTCAAATACGCCGAGCAGCTATAGTGGGGGACTGTAGGTGAACCGATCTTAGTGAGGTGCATAATCCGGGATTAAAATTGTGAATTTTGGTACACAAAAGTTTTTACTTTATAATGATCATCAAAAAACTGATGGAAGTACTTGCCAAGCCCTTCCATGGCCCACCAGCTTGGATTCAAGGTTACAAAGGGGACCATGTTAAAATGTTCCGATTGTGTTGAAAGCACACCATGATATTTTTTGGTTACAAGGATTCCAAAAAGGTATAGTTTATACTACTGTGACTTATAGTTTAGGAAATGGAATTATGGGGTAAAAACGGTTAAAAATAGTTATAAAAAGACCCAATGTTTGTACAGGGGTCAAAAAATTAAAGGTGCTCCCAATTTTTGTAAAATGTGGATTCAAATTGTGGTGTTTAGCTAATCGAATGAAATATAGGAATAGGTTGACTATTGACGTGTCTGGTTATTAACCAAAAGGCGAATAAAGTCAACAGTATTGGGCAGCTATGGATTATCTTGACCTGAGACCTATTTTTTGGTTGGATAACGTGAAAACTAAGAAACAGATAAGGCAAACTATCTTATTTCAACCATTTAATCTAGGAAAAAAAAAAAAATCAATTTGCATCAAATAGTTAACTGAAGCAAAGCAACTTTTAACTTTTTACCCCCATGTACACACCAAAATGACTTTTTCGCATGTTTCCAGTTTTTACCCCCAAACTCCGGAACTATAAGCCATAGATAGTGTAAACTGTACCTTTTGGTTATCTTGGACCAGACAAACACCATGGTGGGCTTTTTACCACATTCAGACACATTTTAAATTTTTGACCCCCCTGTATAACCTTGAAAACCAAGCGGGGCCAGTAGGGGGAGTGGCAAAGTGCTTCCATCAATTTATGGTTATCAATGCCTAAAGTTACTTGGTGCAAAACATTCACAATGATCCGGAAAAGCGCGACACTCTGACACTACAGTACTGCTAGGTAGCTTTGGGACATCCACTATAATGTTTTACTTTTTTAAATTTCATTTCTAAAATGTGCAATAGACATTACCGGAGTTTCAGTTTGAATAAATGTTTTGATTTGCAAATTATATCAGGTTTGTATAGACTCTTATTGTCAGTCTGAAGTATCATAAAACTTTGAGTTAATCATAATGTAGACAGTTAAGTAATCCACATTCAGAGTAGTCATTGTTTACACAATAAGAAAATAAGTTCAGGGGGGCAACTAGGATTATTAAGTATTGGCCCCAACTCAGATCTCTGCTTGGTTTTATAAAAGTTTTGTTCATGGGGATAATCCCATTTAGTTAAGGATATCATGCAAAAACTACATCAAGTTAGCATTACGTAGAGTCAATCGTTGCATTACTCGGAAAGTGACGCAAGGGTTGTGCGTCAGTTTCTGAGTAATGCCACGAGTCACTCTCTGAGTGTACTCAGGACAATAGTAAAAAAATCATGAGGGCACATGTTGACTGTTCCAATGAAAAAGTCAAACGTTGACCTCCTGATTACTATCACAATCTTAGGCTTCAATATTTAAATTATATTAAAATGATGGGGTGTCAGCATATAAAGGGTTATTGATTTACGTTTATTAATTCATAATAATTAAAAAAAGCAAAAAATAAAATAATTTAAGCAAATTAAATCCCAAGGTTTAATTACTTTAATTTTTTAATTATAGTCTGATTGTTTTTATTCTGTCAGAAACGCATATTGTTCCATGGTACGAATACATTTGAGCAGATGGTGTTGAGACTCAAAACTTAAAGCCTGATTACAGCGAAATGCAAACTTTGTCAACAGAATAAGATGCTTTTACCCATGTTTACATGATTTTTTGTATCGAATATGTAAAGGATCATACCAGCATTCAATTGAATAGAGTGTCGTAAAGTCTGAGACATTTCAAGTTCTTTGTTTGGTTTTGCAATCAAAGAACGTATAAGCTGCGTACACCGTGTAGTTATCTACCGGGAATTAACTATGTTCCGATGGAATCCGCTAATCCCCTCACGACTATTGTACCCTATGTAATCGTTCCACTATGCGGTCGGAAATAAGATCACTTTTACTGGACCTAAATTGCTCGGTTTTATTGTCGGATATAAATTTGCAGTGTAAACGCGCATCGGGTTTAACTATATCGGACCTAACTATGCTAAAAATTATGACGAGTTTATTAAGCCGAAGAAGCGAAGGGTAAGTTCGGCAATAACGTTATGCCAGTGTAGAAGTAATTATGTCCGGCGTCTCATAGTCCGGAACAATGGTGCATAAATAGGCAAAAGATTCAGTTGACTCTTCACGCAACATTAGTTCAAGCTTTATGCCGTTATCGTCGATTGGAAGCCCGGACTGTGTCTCCCACCGGACTATATCGGCTTTCACACCGGTTACCGTAAAGTACGGTGGAATAGGTTTTTTCTGAAGTATAAAGCACGGAAAGCAGTTGCGTTACTCGGGGTGGGCGAATTGGGCGACTCAGGCACCCTGGAAACAAAAAATTTGGAGGAAAAGAATTTTGAAGGCAAGGGAGAAAAAGGGGGCAAGGAAAAAGGGAGGAAGAGTAAAGAGATAGGAGAGCCAGCTGAGAAACGGTGTTTTGATGTTATTGATTTACAGCTTTACAGCATGTCAGAGGCTGAACACCGTCTCATTTTGGACTCTCAAATAGAAATGAGTCAGCCGGCGAGCAAGCGAGTACATTAAACGTTTCCCAAATCCTACATTATGTTTTCAAAATTCCATGGATACGCCAATGTTCGGGGGAAAAAATTTAATCTGTGCCCGTCCAATGCAAGGAAGCAAATCGCAGAGTCCTTGCCCCAAACTTGGACTAGAGGTCTAGTACGCGTTTACGACCCTGATGGAAAGCCAGCTCAGCAGACTGCATGTTTCGCAATGTACAAAACAAAACAGGCTTCTTCGAGCGAGGTTAAACCTGACCGGTTTAGCGTTAGCATCAAGGTGAAATTAATTCGATTTTTGTGTTGAAATCATTTTAAAGAGACATGAGGAGATTTCAGGAAGAAGCGCCCGCACATTTTTCTGGAACCCCGGTTTTTTACATATTGGAGTGATTACCAATGTATTAGCATTCACACCTGATGTAATAAGCCGAATGCGCCTTCTTTATGTAATAAGATGATGATTTAGGAACTTGCGTCGTGCACAACAGAAAGTCAAAGCATGGTTTTTATGGGGACGATTACGAAAGCAGGCAAGTTCAAAACAAGGTTTGCGGTTTTCTTTTGCACCTGTTTGTCCAATAAACCTTCGAAACGTCTCGGTAGGTGGTCTACAACCGATCCAGTGAAATTTGAGAGAAAATGTGTATCCTAAACAAAAATCTCTACTGTCACTTTAAGGATTATCCCTAAGATCTCAAGATTACTTGGACCACATGGTTTCAAAAAAAAGTTACAATAGGTGGCGCCCTTTGGATCAGGCCATTATATAATGCAGGTGTTATAAAAAAAAACATCACAGACAGATTTTTTTCACTATAAGTAATTTGGTCTTATTTTTTTTACTTTCAAACTTTCTAAGGTTTTAATGTTTAATATTTATAGCTTGAAAAATTAGAGAGAAAAATATCCTATCTCAGATCCCCCGCCCATCCACCTGAACCAATTGCTGATCTATCGCCTTCTCTTGGTACAACCCATTTTTATTGCGGTTCGGTCCTGTTGCTCTTCGGTGGCGCAATCCGCTGCATCTCACCCGCTAAACTCTCTCCTTACGATCCCAATCTCTCCTAACACCACTTTCAAATCCTTCCAGCTCCCCCATATTCCCCACCACATGTCCACCCCCCCTTTCATCCCCACCCAATTGTAAGCCTATAACATCCAACCCGCCACCACACCTTACCTCTAACACTCTCTACTTTTCCCCTTTCCCCCCCATTTATTAAAATCTTCAATCACACCCAAATTCACCCGCCTCTCTAGCCCCTTCCCTTCCGGTTTCTTTCCGGAAACGCAAAAAGTCTAAGAAAATATTTCTACAGAACAAGTTCTGTCACACCGTTTGTTAGCATTTTGATGCAAAATTGTCCATAACGTGATGACAAACAGAATGCTACAAAGAGGTTTTATTTCCTTAGTAGGTCAGAAATTAGAAAAAAAAAAAAAAACGCTGAAACTCACAAAATTCACAAAACAACAAAACAACAAGAAATCAATTTTAAATCAATTAAAGATTTATCTTCACCAAAATTGAAATGAAAATCATAACGGACGGACCACTTTTTCATCACGACGGACATTGCATTACTTGTGCCTTGCGTTGTCACAGAAAGTTATCATTTTCAACCAAAATGAATTGATTGTGCCATATTACCATTTAAATGATCATGGTGTTAGGTTTCTGTGCATGATTAAAAAACAGATTTCGAAGTAACAGATTCGCAAGTCACGATGTTTTCACATGTTTCTTTGAATGTTAATCATAACTTTTCTAACCTTATTTGGGTGAAAGTTCATAACTCCGATGCCAGTTGCCATGGGATTAATGACGGTCCGTAGTACCGGTACATAAGCTTATCGGGACTAAAGTTATGTCTGCTCAAGGCTTATACCGTGATTAAATGCGCGTCCACACACCAAATTAAGTACGATTCCAAAACCGACAGAATTTAGATCCGATCAGTGCGCGTCCACATGGCCACTTTAAGTCCGATGCTAATACCGACCAGAGTTAGAACCGGTAATAAGTGACTTAAGGGGGGAGTATGGGGTCTGAAGCAGTGAACTTTGAAATGATTTTTCTTAATTTTCCTAAATAGTGGTATATGCATATTATACATCATATTGTAGCCCATGTCGCGAAGTTTTGAAATCCATGTACATTTTTGCTCTGGTTGCCATGGTAACCACGTAAGACCTCTGATTGGCTAAACACTAGAACGGATGTAAGTAAATAACTAAACATGGTACTGGGACTAAACTTGGGTGACATCTGTGGGGGGTAAATACACAGTGAACCATGAAGCCAATTTTTTAACACTTTGCCATGGCAACCGGCAATCGACCAATTGCATAATTTCATGGTGTAATTTGAATTTGGAACACAATTTTGACAATAGACCTTCATGTTTCACTAGCCCTATATTTGATTAATATGTGTGCCAAATTTCACGTTCGTAGCATGCAGCGTTATCTAGTTACGTTCGTTTTCGTTTTGGACGTTTGCGTATTTTAACGAATCGAGTTATAAACCTCGAAACATTAGGCAAAATTGAGGGCGCTTTAGATGTGAAATATGCAATTATTTTTTACATATTCATTTTATATTAATGAAAGAATCATTGAAATAGGTGCATCCATTGTCTTGTAATTAATTTTTAAAATAATTTTCTTAAATATCACAGGGTGAGAAAACAATAAAATACATAAAAATCACTTATCCAGTGACTTAATTACTTTAAATTATGGAAAAAAAAAGCCAAAATAAATGCGTTAAATAGTTCATAAATAATATCTTCTTAAATATAACCCCTTGAAATTTTTCACATGATAAAATATAGGAGATGAGTCATTTTTCACAAATTTCCGGTACACTGCTCACTTAGATCAGCAAAATAATCTCGAGAACCGAATGTCCGATTGCGATCGAATAAAAAGCTTTTGTAGATTACATCTACACAATTTAACATTGCAATATCTAAATTTCTTAAATAGAACAATTTTATCATATTCAGAATCCATTGACCCCCCCCCCCCAAGTCCGACCGTGTGAACATCGACTATAAACATGTAGGAAACATCGAGGCGGGTGAAGAGAAGGATTAGGCCCACGTAAATATTGTAGTTTGTTATGAGGTGACCAAAACGCAAAATATTTAATAGGAGATGGACCAAGCTGTTCAAATATGTTTTTTTTCTAGAACAAGACGAATAAATGTCAACGTACCACATTTTCTAATATGCCTTAGTGACGCGCACAAAGAACTTTGGTGCGTAATTAATTAATTAATCGTATCATTTTCTTATGGTGAATGCTGTGTTTGGATTTTTCAGTGTATTTGCCTTGCATATTTTTTGAGAGGATTTTTTTTTTTTAATTATGGCCTTATCTTATTCCAGGTATCGTGACCATCGAATTTGCTACATGGATGTACTGATATGGTAGTAAAAGCACACAAACTTTCCGAACGAATGGAATCGGTCACCGCCCCAAAAAAGCTTCAATGAACTGACAGGAATATTAAAAAAAATCCTACTATAGTGGAAATATCTTCAATTGTTTTTCACTCTCGTTGTGCCAGGTCCTAATTATGTTAATTGAAGCATAATCGGGTTCTTTTGTTTTTTGTATCAGGAGAAGCGCATCATAACAGGAAAAACTAGTAAAAAACTCCTTGTAAAATTAAATTGAAACCGAGAAATGGAATAATCAAATGTTGGGTCCCATAGAACCCTCTTTAGGCACTTGATATAAAGCTCTGCCTGTTGATAGTCATGCATGCATCACACACTCAAAACAAACAGCTTTTCCCCACTAAGTAAGTTGCAACGGAACATTACTGTCGATTATCAAGGGAACATGCCCCCTGCAACACCCCCACCCTCTGGCACCGAATAACTCTAAATTTGTAATCAGCAGTTTTGTTGAAATGAGTCTATTGCGAGGGAGAAAACATTATTCGGAAATGGCCATGATTTGGTCACCCATCGTTTTAAGTTCGAGGAAGATAGAAGTGTTTGTGTGTAAAAGGGAAAGATATGTGGTCATGTAAATAAGCAGGAAACATCCATCACCCACGGTGTAATGGAAGTTGAACATGGTGAAAGTGCTGGCTGGTACCGCGTGTAGACAGATAGCAGGGCACTGTAGTGTAAGAGTGTGCGCTTCCGGATAAAATTGTGAATTTTTGCCACACCAGTACTTGTTTTAGGCATTGATAATCCCTAAAATTGATGGAAGCACTTGCCAACCACCCTTAATGGCCCCCAGCTTGGGTTCAAGGTTATGCAGGGGTCAAAAATTAAAATGTTCTGAATGGGTTACCCACAATTAAAAGCACATACAATGGGTGTTTGTCTGGTCACAGGATTCCAAAAAAGGTATAGTTTACAGCTATTATGGCTTATAGTTACGGGAGGTAGTTGGGGTAAAACTGCTAAAATGGTTGAAAGAGTCAATTTGGTGTGTACATGGGTCCAAGTAAAGTCGCTGATTCAGTTAATATGTGGTGCCATTATTGGTTCCCTATCTTAAAGGATTGAAATAAGGAAAGGTTTGCCTTATCTGTTTGCCTTAGGTTTTCACGTTATCTCCAACAAAATAGGTCACAGGTCAAAGACCACAAGCTGAAATAGCTGTTGACTCTATTCGCATTGGTTAAGAACCAGACACGTAAGGATAGTCAAAACTTTTGCTTATTTTTCTATAGCAAACCCAACAATTTGAAACCACATTTTTCCAAAGTAATCGAGCAACTTTAAGTGTTACCCCTGGTACAAACCAAAATTGATTGTTACAAATCAGTTTTCCAGTTTTTGTTTTTATAACATTAATTCCTAAACTTATAGTCACAGGTAGTTTCATTAACACTATACCTTTTGGGAATCTTGTAACCCAGAAGGATATCCCATGGTAATGCTTTTCAACACAATTCGGAACATTTAAACAAAATTTACCCCTTTGTAACCTTGAAATCAAGCTGGGGGCCATGAAAGGGGTGTGGCAAGTGCTTCCATCAATGTTTTGATTATCAATATAAAAGTACTTGTGTACCAAAATTCACAATGTTTATCCGGATTTGCACACTCACATAGATACGTTCACTACAGGCCCCCACTAACACCTCTATGGCACGCTATAGAGAGGAATAAAACGTCGAGTTTGTCAAACCGCTATGCCGGCAAGTTTGGCAACGCTATGCCGGTGAGATCTGATGCTTCAACGCCCATATTTGATGTGGCTGCGACATGCAGGGCGATCTTGGCTTTTCCAACTGGTCACGTCTATGCTGCAGCTCTTGAGCGAAGCCTTGACTGTATCTTTAAAACGGTTATTCCTGTCCACCACGTGAATGATTTCTCTCACTTCAGTCACAATTAGACGGTAGTGAGGCTTCTGGTCAAATGATCAACCCATCTAGGCTGTGATTCCTTCAAAAAAGATAATATAGATGACTTGGCATACCCCTGCACGAGTGAGGACTTCCGTATCTTGAACTTGCCACTTGATCTTGAAACTTTTCTAGCAAGGCGATGGTATAATGCCCACATTCACAACTATAAAAGCGGATTGCTGCAAAAGC
>JAMKCH010018573.1:0-34235 GCA_023653785.1 Ophioderma brevispina
CACTTCTTGTTGCATTGACCTTGTTTGTTTTTGCAATGTTGACCCTTGTTGCCAAAATTGCACTTCTTGTTGCAATTGACTTTGTTGTCCTTGCTTTCTTTGCAATTGACCTCGTTGTCTTGCTTGTTGTTTCAATGTTGACCTTGTTGTCTTGTGTTTGGGTTGCAATTGTTGCCCTTGTTTCCAAAATTGCACTTGCTTCTTGTTGCATTTGACCTTGTTGTCTTGCTACTTGTTGCAATTGTACCACTTGTCCTTGCTTCTTGTTTCAATTGACCTTGTTGTCCTTGCTCCTTGTTGCAATTGACCTTGTCTCTTCTTGTTGGCAATTGACCTTGTTGTCTTGCTCTTCTTGGTTGCAATTGACCTTGTTGTCTTTGATTCTTGTTTCAATTGACCTTGTTGTCTTGCTTCTTCTTGCAATTTACCACCTCGTTGTCTTGCTTGTTGTTGCAATTGTTTGACCTTGTGTCTTGTTGTTTGTTGCAACTTGTTTGACCTTGTTGCCAAAATTGCATGCACTTCTTGTTGCAATGACCTTGTTGTCTTGCTTCTTGTTGCAATTGTCCTTGTTGTCTTGCTACTTGTGGCAATGAACCTTGTTGTCCCTTGCTTCTTGTTGCAATGGACCCTTGTTGTCTGCTTCTTTTGCAATTGACCTGTTTGTCCTTGCTTCTTTTGCAATTGACCTTTTTGTCTTGCTTCTTCTTGTTGCAATTGACCTTGTTGTCTTGCTTCTTGTTGCAATTGACCATGTTGTCTTGCTGTTTGTTGCAATTGACCATGTTTTCTTGCTCTTGTTGCAATTGACCTTGTTATCTTGCTTCTTGTTGCAACTTGTCCTTGTTTTCTGCTACCTGTTGCAATTGACCGTGTTGCTTGCTTCTTGTTGTCAATTGACCTTGGTGTCTTAACTTCTTGTTGCAATGACCTTGTTGTCTTGCTTCTTCTTGCAATTGACCTTGTGTCTTCTCTTTTCTTGTTGCAATTGACCTGTTGTCTTGCTGTTTTTGTTGCAATTGACATGTTTTGTCTTGCTTCTTTGTTTGCAAATTGACCTGTTTCTTGCTTGTTTGTTTCCATTGACCATTGTTGTTTGCTTCTTTTGCAATTGACCATGTTGTCTTGCTGTTTGTTGTGCAATTGACCATGTTGTTCTTGCTTCTTGTTGCAATTGACCATGTTGTCTTGCTGTTTGTTGCAATTGTTGCCAAAATTGCACTTCTTGTTGCAATTGACTTTGTTGTCTGGCTTCTTGTTGCAGTTGACCATGTTGCACTATTTGCTGGAAACTGCTGCAATTGTTGCTGTACTGCTGCCTTTGTTGCTGTCCCATGGACACAGTAGTGCTGTGGCGATACGTGTTGCTCAACTTTCGGTAATAGTGACTCTTCATGGGTTGTTGCCAATCAGATCTTTTTGAGGTGCATTTATTATCTTGTTCTTTAACGGTTAACAAGCCCCCATCTTCACCACTCTCATTGTGGATTGCTGCTGCACTTGACGCACCACTTTCTATTTCTCTTCACACCATGTTAATATGATTGCCCACAGACAACCCATCTTCAGATGATATCATCATCCTCTTAATCCAGTTTAATTGCATAAAATCTTTGTCTTTGCTACTCCCAATTCCGATTTCAACTTCCATATTTTCCTTTATTCACTTCATTTTCCTACCATCTCTCTCCTCCAATCTTGCTTTTTCTTTATAATGCTAATCTTCAGCATGATATGCAAGTTCTGCCATGCTTGCTGCAGCTTCTAATTTATTACACGAGACAAAACTACTCACAATAACTGCATCCCCCAGCTCCTTTTGCATTACTTCTAGTGCTTCTGGTACTTCCATCATGCTGGTTCTGTACTCACAGCACGCCAGATAATTGGTGTCCGTATTTCAGCACGGTGAGGGATACTGATTCAAACGTGCTCTACGGCATCTACTGTGTACCCTTTTTTTGTCAGCACATAATGGGAGGCAATCCATACACGGTGCTTAAATGCGATTTGCCCCATCTGGAAGATTACTATAAGCTTATAATTATCACACATGATACATGGTCCTTCTTCTTCTTATCGTTAACATGGATGGACCTTTCTTTTCTGCACGAATAGTTGGTTTTACTTAAATGTAGGACCTTTTTGTCCCTCTTTAGGAGTTGACTCGGTAGATAATTTTCGCAACGCATCAAAAAACTCACTCCAAAACTCATCGTTGTTTCAGTTCTCTAAATGTATTTAACCTTTTGTTACACTCTTCGATCCTTGACTTTATAGATCACTTAGTTTAATTTATTGTTGCTTAATCACTTCCTGATGAATTCTGTCATAAAGTTTAATGATGTAAAACAGACGTATAACTCCGCCACGGCCAAACTCCTTCATTATCTTCAAGAATGACATTTTTTTATACACACGTTCCAACTCCAAACAGGTCACAAGAGGGTGTGGGCGCAAACTATAGTAAGGAAGTCCAGGCCTAGAGTATCGTACATCCCCCCATCGTTACCAAGTAACTAATTTAGGAAAAGGTGCCACACCATGGCAGTTTAAAATTTGACATTAAACAAAACTGGAATATTGTGCACTCAAATATGGCCACTTTGGTCCAAAAATAGAAACTCATAAATAGGTGCAATATTGCTGGATACTCACGTCAACTAACATCAACCAGTGGTTTTTTGCAGCCATTACACTGCTTTGCCATTCCCTAACCCTAATGGAAAACAAAGAGGTTGTATTTGCCTGATTCCCTGGTCTATATACAACAGAGTGTTTATAGGTTTTTTAATTTTCTGTGAGTTTTTGCAAATTAACGGAACTAAGGTATAAAGACATTGCTAATGAAACAAACATTATTAAAATACGGTAATTAGCATTTTTAGATTTTTCATGGTTGAAATTACTAAAAACTGCACAAAACAGAAAAATGATTTCTTTAAGGAAAAACATTTTTTATTAGGATCTTTCTACCTTAATAAAAACTTCTGGTTGAAGTTAAGAATTCTGTTCTCACCATGATTCATTCAACTTGAACAAAATACTTTAAAAAGCTGTTGGTTCCATGTACAGAGGGTAATTACCTATACATACCTATCACAGTGGTGTTGGTATAAATGTGGTTGAAACCCTGTATACACATATTCTTTCTAGCATGTCAAACCCTTTAAGGTAGGATCATCGGCTATGGCTTCGTGCCCAGATCTTGTTAAAATTGTCTTGAAATGTTGGTATTGGTGAAAGAAACATGCAAAAAGGTGTTTTTGAGATGTCAACTAATCCCATAGACTTTGTGACTTTTGCTTTGCATAATTCCTGAATGTTTCTGTTCAGTATTTGAAAAGACCAGAAAAATGCAACCCTTGAAAGTACATTGGCTGGTATTCTGAAAGGGAGTCTAACTTAGACCCGGGTTTAAACCAGGGTTAGTCCTACATGAGTGTACTGGGGAGTGTACTTCTTCCCTTTCAACATACTCTAAAAATGTGCTGTAACAGGTGAGAAATTCATTGTGGCAGATCTGGAACTGCCCATCCATGAGGAATTTTCCACTCGTTACAATTCAACTTACCGTATTTTGAAATGAAAACAGGTCGCACTCATGTTTGGACTACCCTGGTTAAACCCAGCTTCAAATTAATACCCTTTCAGAATACCAGCCATGACTTTACGAATCATTGGTTGCACTTTCTGGGGAGTTAACCTGTACGATTTAGAAATTTATCATAGATTATAAAAAAGAAGTATAATATGAACATTGTGACATTTGGGTAACTAATACACTTTACTCATTAATTACAGAACTTGAATTCAAGCACTACTGGTACTCTTTTCATTTACTTTCAGTTTACAATTATTGGTCTTTGGTGGGCTCAAACATCACACTGTGGTGCTAGGCTGGCATATGATGGAGACAGTCAGAAGATATCAAGTCGTTGAAAGTTTTCTTAGTAAAAAGTAAAACATTGTAATTGACTAATTGCAATGTGACAATGGCGTAGCCAGAATTTGTTTGACTGGGGTGACACAGATTTGTAAATGGAACCGGACAAGTGTAAATACCGGACAGAAAAAATTAAATGTACCTCCACAGTTACCTTACAACTTCCTGACTATTTCAAATTTGTCATTTTGATTGCTGTTCAATTAACTAAAATGCCATGAAGCCCCCCCCCTCTCTGTCAAAAGTAGTACATTCATGTATTTGTTTGCCACACACATCCCAGCTTAAAAATTTGAATGCTGAAAGTATACTCACAAGAACTATCAAAGTGTAGGAACCAGGAGGTTTACTAACTAAGTGCTATTTGACATTCAACTTTGGTATAAAATAGGATTCTTTAAGTCCAATCCCCAAATTTATTGTCAAGCTATATTGAAAAAAAATATTGGGGCGAGACGCAGTCGAGCCCAATATTTTTTCAACTCATAGCGAGAACCAATAATTTGGGTATGGGCGAAAAAAATAACCTTAATTTTAGCAATTCGTATGTTTGAGAATCTTGTGTCCTTAGTAAATCATTACCAACACTGAGCTGATTTCCTTTACCCAATGTTACTGAAATATATGCATTTCCCTTCTAGAATGAATGCCCCAAAATACCTATTTTAGCACCCCTAAAGTAAAATGGGTCTCGGACCAGTGCAACCCAGGTCACAGCCGGGTCGACCATTGCTCATCCTCTCATTCCGTTTGGCACCTTACCAAACGACACGTGTTACCACCAACCGCAGCTCTTTTCATTAGCAGTCCTAAATTAACTGAAAAAGATTTTTGATACTGGACTAGTTTTGTCGTCTCATACGGAATACTCCTACTACTATAGATAAACTATACCATAACTATCTGGATTATACTGGACTATATAACTGATTTATAGCGCTCAATCGGACGAAATAAACGGAGACTTTTACAAACCGTCGGAGAGCTCTTATGTATGTATCCTTTTTTTGCCGCCGATGCGGGCATTTGAACTGTGTAGCGGTAAAATAAGTAAACAAAGGCAAGCCATTGACGCACGGTTGCTGCTTTGGATGCCATTTGACTATGTGTGAGTTTGTTTTTTATTTGTTAGCGGGCTTGCTTGCTACAATTACTATGTCTGTGTTTGTATTATTTTATTATATGCTTGTTGTATACTTCAATAAATATGTCAAAAACTGTGTTGAAAAATTCTTAAAAATAATAACCGGTGGTGATCAGTTACCGAGTTGGTTTTGTGGCCTGACGTTTGCGTACCGGTAGACCTCCACGGCACGCTTTGTAATTTTTCTGTAACGGTTGTTTTATATTGCGCACGTTTTTTCACCTAGCAACTCACGCTCACCACGTTCATTGGGCGCATAATTGCTACGCTGCCCCGGCATCCATTCATGATTGGGATCCCCATCCTCTTTGTGTCGATCACAGGCAAGGTCCCACAACCGACCGGTTCGCCTCTTTCTGTTTTGGTCTGTGATGTTCATGGGCAACCATTGAGCATGGTTATGCCGCTCGTTTTTGCGTACACGTGGAGGGGGTGGGTAGTTGGGCTCCGTCGGTTCATCCAAGGCAGCCGCTCCTGCTTTGGGAGTGCTGCTCCCAAATGTGGGGTAGCTTCGGCTGGCTCGCGGCATGCTGACGGGGCAGCTTCGGGCCGCCTCCTCAGCGCGCCACCGGCCGCTGGCCGCCTGGTTCAGCAATGGTTTTCTGCTCGGGCCAATTCCCCTGGGGGCTTGGCGGCTGTGGGCACTCCGGTAGGTTGGTGAGTTGTGATCGGTGATGCCCGGTCTCTCCCGGGCTAATCCATCGCCGCTGTTTTGTCCGCACCTAGCGGGGTTACGGTCCCGGTGTCTTAGGGCACTACTTCCGATCAAATCCTAACCGCGACCAACGGTGGCATTACTTTCGGGGTATGTTTTCGGCAAACCCTGGGGCTTTGGCCTTCGGTATCCTCCCTTGGCGGGACGCCGCAGGTGTTGGCTAGGCTCACTGCAAAAACCACCACCCCGCGTGGCTTAGCCTTGCTAGTCAGCGCATTTCCCCTCCGCTGGCGCCGTCACGCCTCTCCTTGCCCTTCTTTTTTTGGCGTAGCGAGAGTGGTGCTCCTCTGGGGATGGCCTCCGCAGATGCCCCAGCTGACTAGGTCGGCTCCGCCTTTTAACACGTGGGTACGCCTGCTCTTGGTAACGAGTGCTGGTTTTCCGGCACCTGTCTCCGCGGCGGTCTCCTATGGCGGGGGTACCCGTTGGGTGTGCCCTGGCCTCTAGGGGCGTTCCTCTGCGGGGCAGGCAAGCCTTTGTGGGCCTGCCCTGCGGGGACACCTAAACCCGCCCAGCCGCAGCCTACTACCCTTTTTCAGTTACGCTGCATCCCCCTACGTGGCTTACCCCCCCAGTCGAGCTGGACTTCTGGGACTGGTCAGTCTGGTATGGACTTTCGACCGGGGCTCCCACTTGAGGGAGCCCCTCCAGGCTATAGACACACCCCGGCTCCTCCGCCTCGTCTGGCCGCCGCCTGCAGGCACCTTGGTTCTGTCTGTGCTTTTTCTTCCCCCCTTTCCTTCGATCTTGGCCTTTTCGAGGAGGGGGTAGCCTTCGGCGTCTGCTGCATGCATTTTCCTCCTTTCTTTCTGGGATCCACTCAAGCTTCGTCGTACAACAGCCTGGTACGCTTCCTTTTCAGTTTTCTGTCTCCCTTGCCACTACCCTTCGACTTACGTGCCTGGGACTTGGGCTTGCGTTTTCCCACGCTCCCCGGCCAGTACCCTTGTCAGGGTCGGGCTGGTTGAGTCAACCTATGGGCTCCTGCTGCCCAGCCTATGCCATTTGGCTTGGTCCCTGCGCGAGGCCCTGTGTCGCCGGGCCCAGGTGGCGTCGCCTGGCCTCCCGCCTCCATCTCCGCTCAGTTCTGTCCTGTGCACCGTTCTCCCAGGACTCCTACCGCCCGCAGACTTCCGATGTTTTTCGGGACATCGCTGGCGGGATGGGATTCGGGCTCGGAGGAGAGTCACTTTGGTGATACTCCTTCGCAGCCGTTCGACGTCCGCACAGCTTCGAGGAGGAGGTGGTGGATTCTCTTCCCGCGTGCACCTCTCATGTGCTGCGCGCAGGGCGGCTGAGAGTCTCGGCCTGCCTTGCGCGCCTGATCGCGTGCGGAGGAGGGACAGCTTCTCAATCCGGGCTTCCCTATCCTCCCTCCGAAACGCGTCCAGGCGTTGACGCTTCGCACAGACGTTGGTCTTTTCTTGGAAGCGCCTCCGGGGATGTCACAGAATCTCCTCTCTTCGCACCCCACCCGGTGAAAACTTTTCCGCCAAGGTCGTTGAGAACACCGAGGGATTTCAACTCCTTCCTGAGGACTCCGACCATAGATCTCGACCTAAGCAGCCAAGTTGCCAACAGTCAAGGCGCCCCGACTGGTTTCTCCCCCTTCTGGGAGGACCATTTGAGGCACCTGTGACCTGGCGGTGACCTCTGGCATCAGGCTAGATGCTTTCTCTTAGGTCTTCGCCCACGACCTCATATCCACGCCTCTGATGGGTCGAGAGGTGGAGTTTACTCCTCGGAAGCCTCCGATGTCTTGACTGTCCTAGCCTCGCTAGTGACTCGTCAGACGGAGGCTTCAATATCTCTGGCGCGTCGCCTCAGCTCCCTGCCCTCGAGAACTCCTGCTTCACTCTGCTTACCTGACTCTGAGCTTGAAATCGGAGGTCTCTAATTCAAGACCACGCTCCGAGCGCGGACGTCCTGGGATTCGGAGGTTCGTTCGGTGACTCACACTGCTTGCCTCAGCGGAACGCCGTGGAATCGGAGCAGGGCCGCTCAAGGAGGCTACAGGCGAAGATCTTCCTCACGGGGATCTTCGTCTAAGAAGAAGAAGAAAGCGCTGCGCGCTCCTCTTTTCCAGTCCGACACCCACAAGAAACCGCCATCACCCCCCACGAATACCCTCATTATGCCCCGTCTACTTCTTTCTTCTCAGAAGTCTCGGGGGCAATCCGAAGCGCGTCCCCCTCCAAAACAAGGCCGCCTTGGAAGGGGAAGAAAGCCTTCGTCTGAGGGCACGGCGGCCGTCGGGGTCTCTCTCCTCTCCCTCTCTCTCCGGTAGGGAGCCCTTACCACCTCCGGTTTACGGCCGTTAAGTTTCTTATATGTGTCGTGAGTGGCCAGTCCAGTTTCTCCCTCTCCTTGGGTGCTGAGTGTGGTTGAGCTGCGGGGGTATCGAATATATTCACCGCAACAACCCCCAGCACTTTCCATGCCGAGACCCTAACCCCCCCACCACCCCCACCCCCTCCCGCCGTCTTTTTCATCCGAAGACCAACTTCTTCTTTCCCGGATTTCCGTCCCTAACCTGTCGAGGGTGTGCCATTTCCTCCCTCCCCGTTCAACCAACTCCCCCTTCACCTAGGGGTTTTGGTCGACGTACTTCTTGGCCCCCAAGAATACCGGGGATTGGCGTCCCCTCCTGAACCCTGAAGCCCGCTGATCAGTCATCAAGGCGAAGAAGTTCAGGATGGAAAATCTCGCGTCAATCCTGCGCTGTACTTTGAAGGGGAACTGGGTGTCGTCTTTGGATCTGAAGACGCCTACCTTCACGTCCCAGTTTCCCGCAAAATCAGAACCGTCGCTGGCTCAGTTCCAAATCGAGGGCCAGTCGTATGAGTGGACGTGCCTCCCCTTCGGACTATCCACCTCTCCCAGGGTCTTCACGATCGTGAACCCCGGGGAAGTGGGTGCCTTCCTCCCTCCTCAGCGACAGGGTGTCCCCCAACCTCTGCATGTAACCTGGAAGACTGGCTAATCTCCCAAGACCTTCGCCCCAGGCGACTGCCTATATGGTCGGTCGAACCACTCAGGTGGTGCAGAGGTTGGTCTTTATTGTCACTCGGCTTCGACAAATCCTAGCCTAACCCCCTCTCAAGACCGGAGGTATCTGGTGACTTCTTCAACTACTTCTCCCTCCGGGCATTGCGAACCTCCTGCCTAACCTCTTTTTTATTTCTATGGTTTTCAAGCTGCGACATCCATGGCGTTGCTTTCGCAAGGCCCCCGCTCGAGACTGCTTCGCCTTCTAGGCTTGATGGCCATCTCGTCGACCTGGTCCCATACTGCGCTTCCATATGAGGTTTGCTTCAATTGCACCTCGGGCGGCATTGCAGGCCGATCCGGCACCCGACTCCCGTCTGATCCCCGTCAATGCGGAGATCCGGGAGCACCCTGGCATGGCATGTTTAATACACGACCTTCGACCAGGAAGGTGGTCCCACCCTGGGACTTTAACTCAGTCTTAGACTATTTAGTGAAGCCCCCCGTTTCGAACCAAGGCGAGGCATCACTAAACATGTCACCATTAATACAGTCTTTCCTGGTCGCTCTCGCCTCTGGAGACGATGCTCGGAGATAAGAATATCTCGATGTCACGTCTGAATATCTCTCGGGACAGGGTCTAATTGTTCTTCAGGCCGGCTTTTCTGGCCAAGAACGAGTCATCCTCCTTCCGACACTCTACAATTATCTTACCCGAATTGCATGTCACTCTTCGTTGTCTGGAAGAGTCGCCTGTGGTGTCCCGTCGGGGCCCCTTGAGTACTATAAACGTAAACTAGTCCTCTCCGGGGGCTCGACTACCGTTTTTCTTACACACGCTTCCTCCCCCCACGGTTCCGCGTCCAAAGCGACGATTGCTAGATGGTTTAGCGCTGTAATTAATGCTTCCACCGCGGTGATAGGAGCTTCCCAAGCTTGAGCCCACTCCGTTCGTAACATCACGTCGTCATGGGCCTAACACCGCGGAATCAGTATTTCCGCAATCTGCGAAGCTATGTCGTGAAGGGCTCCCACAACGTTTACGTCGGTGACTACAGAACGTACAAACTCCCCACGAGAACGTGGCGAGGGCACTCCAGCAGAAACAACACTAAATCTTCTAACAACTATACATAAAGTCTCCCACCGGTTGCCGACTGTTACGCTCGCCCCGGAGTATTTCGTTTGGTCGGGTGAGCATCTATGTCCCCGATTTTTATGTTAACCTTTAGGCTTTAACATATGTTTCTTTATGTTTAGTGTAGGTCTCTCTCGGCCTTTGGCTGCACTCTGTTGACTGCTCTGAGATCTCATGCTACACCTCCGACTGAGTGTGCTAGTCTGTGTTGCTTGAAATTAGTTTTAATTCAACGGGGGGTAAATGCATATATTTCAGTCAACATTGGTGTAAAGGAAATCAACTCAGTGTAATGATTTAGTTAGAAACACATTATGTTTCATAAATCATTTAACTGAGGCCTGATTCCTTTCCAATCTTTGACTTCCCGCTCCAGCCCCGCCCCACAGCATGATATAAACGCGCGTCCTGTGGCTTGAGCCAAAACGGAATTAAGGAAGAGCACTTGTCGACAAGGGTGTGACCTGGGGGCACTGGTCGAGACCATTTTTCTTTTAGGGGTGCTAAAATAGGTATTTTGGGGCATTCCACTTCTCAGAGGGAATGCCATTATTTCCAGTCAACTTGGAAAGGAAATCAGCCTCATTAAATGATTTAGGAACATAATGTGTTTCTAACTATTACTATACACAATTCACCGTTCATTTTAAACTTTATAGCTTGGCCATTTCATGACTTGGGCCAATATTGTCTCTGTCGAAAATAACAATCCCCTGTCTACACAGTCACCTCTTCAGATGACGAATTGACATTAACATGACCGGAATTCTTGTGCACACGCTCCACTTGACGCTACCTAACTTCCGGGGTACATAATTATCCTGAATCCTTGGCCGTCACACCGGCATTATGCCGTGTTATTCCGACGAAATGTGGACCACCGTAAATGCATACCAAGACGGGTTTACCTAAGTAGTGGGTTCATGTACGCATGCGGCTTAATACTGTCTCGTTACCAGGGTGCACAGCCATAAACTGCAGTAGGATGCCGTTGTTTAAAATTCAATGAACGAGTTAAGGGGATTTGAATCCAAAGTGTTGGGAAGTATTTGGACACCAAAGGTTCGAGAGAGCGTAGATTATTGAGAAGTGGTTGTTTTTATTGTTTCCCAGCATGTGTATAGTAATATAGGCGACGATTCTCAAAACATATCTGATCATTATTGTTCTATCATTAAAATTTAGGGCAGTTGTGAAGACCAAATGTGCTCAGCACAGGAGATTGTAGGCTCCATATAGGCAAATGTGAATGTGGAAAGACTTGCTGCTTATACTTATGGAAAAGATGAGTTTTTTGTTTGCCATCTTTAGATGGTGAAGAAAATATGTTTCCCTAGAGGCATCCCATTTGGGCTGCCTCTAGGGGAAAGATTATTTTCTAACTCATGTTTACCAACCTCGAGTACCAAGTAGTCAAATCATCTTAGATGGTGTCGTAATGGATGGGCATCCAATACTTTTGAGTGGTAGATGCCAACACAGCCTAATATGGGCCAAAACAAAAATCTCATCTTTTATTCTCACTTCTTAGAATTGTGTATTTTTGCTTTTTGTGACAACGTTTATATATTTCCAAAAATATTTACACTTCATTGTTTTTTATTCATATAAATAATTACACCCCTCTTAAAACAAATGTTTCAATCAATGAACCAATGGTCAAAAAATCGATAGTGATCATCATTGTTGCATAAACTGCATTTGCGTACCAACGCCGGTTCCGTGTGTGCAATGGTCAAAGCCTCGGACTTGTAATCTTCAGGGGCGCAGTTCGAATCCATCCCCGCTCGGAGCGTTGCTTCCACTTTCTACAAGGCCCTGAGAGTAAATTCTTCCCATCTCTACGAAATCAACCTTGATGATTGACTTTCCAGACATAAAATGTTTTCTAACTGTAATTGGTCATACAGCTTGGCGACTCTGTAGCTTGAAGCTAGTCTGTCTGCCGAATTTCCCATAGGAATGTTACCGTAACAAGAAACGCGCTTGCAGTGTATAACTCGCCATTTGCGCATGTCATATTTGATATATATAGCACAATCCATTTATTATCCAGTAATGGATGGCGACTTGACCTAAACCAATCAAATTTCTTGTAACATGCTACCACGCCCACACATGAAAAGTGAATAATCTAATTATCCTGTATAGGTGCTTTATATCAATTCTCCTCTTGACTTAAAAACTACTTTTCATGAGAATTGCAACAGCAGCCCTTGGGGGAACACAGCACTCAACACCTACTATACAAATTAAAAACAGATGTCGGGAAAAGATACAACTTTCCTTTTTCAAGGTAAGAAAGCCCATAAGGGTCTACATGTAAACAAGCTGTAGCCCCGCACAAGCAAGAAAGCTAATGAATCACTTAGAATTCTCTCTTGAACAGATTCAAATACCAGTTCTTATAATCGCCGGCATAATTCTGTTACATGTTGCCAAATGCGCATGTATGCCCCAAAACGGCATACCTTCTGATTGCATGGAGGCGCACTGCACGCAGTGAGAGACACACCCGTGTGCCATGCAACAGCAGTTATGGCCAAGAGTATAGATAGGACTGCACCATCAGCACATGTAATCCTGTAGTCTTAGTTCGGTATGAATTTTGAAAGAATCACATGGTGCTGGAAATGCTAAATTTCTGTTCCTTCATTATGAAATAGCACCATCTCGGACAAGGGGCTGTTCTTCGGGGCCCGTTACCCATGTAGGGTTGTGGTTCTGACAGTTATCTATCTTATTTTCTTGTTATGTTAATCCTAGGTTTTTTGGAGCGTTTGCGCAGGGGCTTACGCCATGCAGCTGGCCTGTGGACCTTCGCTGATGGTTCCTCTGACGCGTCGCCCTCTGGGTGCCGGTGGAGAGATTTCCTACCTGGAGGGCTGCGTGTCATGGGGCTTGTCCTTGTGTTTGGGCCGTTTGCCAGTCGTATGGCGTAGGCCGCAAGGTGTGTTTCATACCTCTGCGCGGACTCTTTTATGTTCTCTCAATATATACTTTGTGTGTCTTTTTAAACTAGTTTTATAATGTATTATACATTGTTTTTATTGTATTTTAATGTTGGCCTTGGGCCACCTGGGCACCAAGGGAGAACAATGCCAGTGCATTGATTTGTTGACCCAGGTAAAATAAGAACATGAAATAAATAAAAATAAATAAGTGACCTAAACAATTTTGAAGTAAGTAGATAACCTAGCTCTGTACTGTTTTCTCTAACACACACTATTTTTACTCTTCACAGATACCGTCCGGGCAGTTTCAGCTAGTCACGACGCTCTATTAGTGCCAAAAAATATTGGATTGTTTCCTAGTAATAATGAGAAACTGGAAGGCTACATTGACATCTGGTGGATTGTCCGTATCCTTACAAAATAGTGACAGACGTAATGATGGACTTTGTGAAATTAACATTTTCGCACAATGTTATTTTATGTACTCAGCGATGTAACTTTTCCAGAAATTTCTGATTTTTGGCCATAAATAACCAAATTCCGGAAATGTAAAAAAAAAAAAAAAACAATTTCAATATCTGAGATCAAAGTGTCATTGATAAAAGGTAATCTGGCTCAAAACACAAGTTATAAGTACCAATTTATTTTAGAGAATGGGTCTTGTACCCTAAAATCATGTAAGAAAATACGTTCCCTGGAGCTTCACCGGATGCTACGCTAAAATTTGGCCTTCCCGTTGGTTCGAATTTTGGATTTTCAGGAAATGGGACTACTCCTCTGTTACATCTCTGTGTACTATAAACATAAGTAACAAGAAGTTTCAGTGCCTTTGGCAACATTCTCAATTATTATAGAGCAACTCAGCTCTGCTACTGGGAAGTAGAAAATAAGAAAGGGAGGATGGAAAGAGAGGGAAATATAATATGTGGGAGAGGGAAGGCAAAACAGCTCGCCCTTCTATCAATGACAATTCTTATTCAGTGGGCGGGGTTTAGTAAGTAAACACGCAATCCCATTGGTTGTTACCTATCTTATATGAGACGATATTAGATAGTGCGTCATCTCGCAAGTGTTTACGCGCGCGTGTATAAGGTTACGCAGTGCACGCAGCTTGTACGGGTTGGTTCATTTTTGACAGCCGGGAATATTTTTGCCCTTTTAAACTAAAAATTATTTTGAATAAAAAATTTTTCGGTATTAAACACCAAACTAAATAAAATGAGAATAAAAGATAGGAGTTTGTTTTTGGCTATCTATATCGGTGTCATATTGTGATGGGCAAGTCCAATAGTTTTTATAATCGAAGTGGATACCGGCTGCGCGGCATCCCACTACTCACAATATTGACTCCATCCAATATGACACGATATTAGATCGGCAAAACAACAACCTATCTTTTTATTCTCTAAATTTTTGGTTCAACGGGGGAAAAATTAAAGCCACATTTGTTTGTGTACACGGGTGAAAATGAATATGAGATTCCCACCAGAAAATGATGTGGTGTTTTGACTCTATACCTGTTACGCCTTGGAAGTTAAGTGCCATATTCTTCCGGGATTTGGCGTAGTCTGAACGTACCGTTGGGTACACAAAAGTTATTTATATACTACAGCCATGATCTATGTGTCTTCACTCTCGTCATTGATAGAACAAATCGCTTCGGGTGTTCCTAGGGTACCTACTACATAGTGATCCACTTTGTGTGGTGTGGTGGTGGTGTTACTGCATATGTACAACCTCACCAAATGCAAAATTTAGTGTCCCTTCTTAGGAACATACTAGCGAGAAATATGGCTATGTAAAGTGGATGTTCAGGCCGTATATATTGCTAAGACAATAAAATCAAAAGATAGATTTAGAAACCCAAATTTTAGGCAAAATTAGAAAATAAACTTAAAGTGACGGAGGAGATTTTTTTGAGATACAATTTCTCCTCAAATTGCACTGATCTTGTAGACCACCTACCGAGAACATTTCGAAGGTTGGACAAACAAGCACAAAAAAATTCCGATCTTGTTTTCAACTTGCCTACCTCCAAATCGCCCCTATAGGAAACCTTGCGTTGAATTCTGTCGTGCATGACAGAATTACTAAATCACTTTTACATAAACACGGCATATTCAGTTATTCCCTTCAGTGTGACAGATAATATTGGTAAGGCATTCAAATATGCAACAACCTGGGTTCAAAAATTCCAAAAAATTGAGGGCGCTTCTCTCTGGAAATGTCCTCATGTCTCTTTAAGTTCCTTGTTAAATTTCTGCTGCTTAGCCCTTGGTGCTACTGGCATTTGATTGGTATTCATTTCATAGGATTATGTGATTCAATTAGCCAATCGGAGACTTGGTAAGAATTGCTTAAAGATTATATAGCTTTAGACATACAGGGTGAGTAAAAAAAAGTACAACCAAATTGAGCGATTTTCATGGGAAACCCTCTGTGCTATTCATATCTTCTTCTTTTTGTATACCTTCTTTTTTTTAGCTCTCATATGAAAATTAACGGCATTCAAATTGATTGACGCTTTCAAAAGTTACAGCTGGCAGAAGTGAAGTACCCAATGTGAAAGACAGAACAAGTTACCAGCTACTGTAACCCAAAGAGTTGCTCTTGGTTTTAGGTTCAGTTTTGGTATTTGCAGCATGTCCTCCATTAATTAAACAGTTGGAATAAATGTCAGGGAACACCAGTGAGGTAACCAGTCTGTGAGGATGTGGGAGGGGAGGGGTAAGAGTGGGATTCCCCACTCAAAATCTTTGCCCCCTTCTGGTCCCAATAGAGATCAGGAAATGTAATAAATTTATCTTATTGACAGGTTACCATGTTCACCTTTGCAAAATGTGTTTATTGATGCCCCAAAAGTTAAATGGTTCCATCGCCTGGTCCCCCTCCCCAAATGAAATTGTCTGCTTATATCGTTGGGTAAGACTGTAAAATGAAACCAGATATCAAAATAATATTTTAATGAAATCATTTTTTGGACTTGAAGCAACAATTTGCAGCATTCTTTTCAAATTGCTTGATTTCTACGTAGTAAAACTTCCAAAATACATGAACATGTAGGGCTGGATAACAGATAAAGCATTAAAATTTTCCATTTTAAATATATCCTATTAATTTCATTAAATTTTAAGTATTCTACATTATAATTCAACACATGTCCTGCGTAGTATTTAAATACGGCGCCAAAAAAATCAACCAGTTAAATAATTTTGAAGCCCTCATGCACGCTGCGTAGTAATGAGTATTATGTGTACAGTCAGTGTGCAATTTGTTCGGGGAAGAAAATTGATACCTTCACAAAAATAACTGTAGCCTTCGAATGGCTTGATCGATTTTAACAATTTAAAATTATTGTGAAAGCTGATTAAACAGACTATCTAATACAAGAATTAATTTGATAAATTCCGTTAATGTTTCTTCATAAAAAATCCCTCATTTGGTTGTACTTTTTTCTGACTCACCCTGTATATAGGTCTATTTTGATTGGTTACCCAGAATAATCCACACCACTATACTTTTATTACCACCAAATAGGCGGGCCTCATAACAGTGCCAATTAATATGGAATAATATATAGCACAATACAACGCAAGAGATGCAGTGTGTGTGTTTTGCGCGGCGCGCGCGATTCTGTGCAGACGCTCGAGTATATTTGGTTTACTATAACGCGCAGAATGATATAACCGAATATTTCCCGCCTATTTGGTGGTAATCAAAGTATAAGTAGATCTGGTCAGACACCTGGTACTGGGTAGTTATAGTACCGATTTTAACCCCACCCTTATAGGAATATTTAGACTGAAAACCACCTTTTAAGAGTAGATAAAAAAACTCATCATAGGCTTCATTTTATGCTCCAGTCTCTCTCAAAAACCTCAGGGAGTTAAAGCGGCACTGGCACATTTTCACAAAATATGAAATTTCTTCAATTTGCTCTCAGATGATAGTCTAGGCTATTGGAAGAACAGAGATATATTTTACACATAAAAATAACATACCCCAAAACAGATAGGGACATTGATATGAGGATAAACATATCCAGGTAATTTGTAGGCCAACTTCTAAGTTTTCCATAATATTTAATCAACAAATGTGTATATTACATGAATATTTTTGACTCGTACTCACTGATATTAAAACCACAATGGTTATAGACCGGTCAAACAGTGTGCATAGCGTGGGAAACATGCATACGGCGTGCGTGTTCTTGTGTTAAACGCCATTTTCGTCGTCTGCTGAATTTCGCGTCGCCGGCGACGTTAAATTACAAAATCGTTCCGTTTACCCATAAGGAAGCTGATTTGGTCTTAAACATTTCGGGTGAGGGCTTTTTTATATAAAAGCTTTTACAACCATGCAAAAATATCGATTTTGAAAATTCTTGAGGGCGCATTATTTTTCAAATGTGCCAGTGTCTCTTTAAAGTATCCTTGTCTATATTTTCCTTAACCAATCTCTTACCAACAGATGATGGTGGTATGCTGATGTTACTACCATTCCTACTGATGCAACACAAAGTATGGAAGGCCTGCAAGTTGAGGATATTCACCGTAGCACGTATCCTTGAATTCTCATACATATGGTTTAAGATGCTTGAGCTGTTTGGTCATAGTTAAGCCCTATTTGTCAAAAATGATGCTTAATTTGTTAAAATTTGGGTCTAGTACTTCTTGTTGGAAAATCTTCAAGAAAAACAAGTCAGTTATTACATTGATAGTATTGTCAACCTAGTGACTATTCCTTTTAGAAATCATCAGTATAGTCAGAGAAAGAATTATGTGACTAATAGGGCATATGATAAGTGTTTTCATCAGTCCAGCGCGAACCGTGATTGGTCTGAATGTGTAGTATAAGAGGGGCATATTTGAGCAAAATATGATTTAAAAGGTAAAAATTGCATTTAAAGGCAGATAACCCAATTTAAGTACATAAAGCACATAGAGTACTTTGTAAAATTAATATTGGTTGACGAAATACTCAAAACTAAACATCATTTAGCCCTAAGATTTCACAGGGTAAATGAGAAAAATAGTAGCTTTCTTTTGATACCAAAATTTTGACCACTATAGTAGATTCAACCCATCGTTTCACCAGAGGAAAAGTTTTGGACAGCGTCGATTAGTTGGGAGAGGGGGCAGCGAATAGAAATTATGTGGCCCGATTCACCCGTTTCATGAACGAACCAAGATAATCTGGCCTTTCATGTTGACACACATAGAGAGTTCAAAGATGTCTGTGTTCATTCGTATTCAGAATAGGGTGCTCAATTAACATTCAACTCACCTGTTACATTGAATGCCACTGAAGCAAATACGATTGGTCAGAATGTTTTACGAGGTAACATAGCTATAAATGCGCTTACATTGACAAGGATGTTTTCATTGAGCATATAATTGATTTTTCTCTGCTATCGTACTATATATTTCAATAGATTTAGCGTAGAATTTAAATTTCCACCTACTGTACATGCCCTCATTCAATGCCATACCTTCGGAAAGTACTAGAGGTGACACGATGGGTTGAATTTACTATAACAGTAAATAAAATCAGGGGTTCTGGGGATGAAGCTAATTAGCGATCAGGCCATGGCCCTTTAAGTCAGGTTTTCAACTCACATACTTAAAGTTGGTAAAATTAAATTTTGTTTTAATAAGCTTGACTTTTCACTGACTGATGATTATTAATTAGACATTTGTTCTGCTTCCTCAATTGTCAGACCTAGCCTTATTCTGTCCCTGACAGAATATTTTTAAAAAATGGATATTAGAAGTGGGTGACTCCTTAGTGCCCATGATTAAACATTCCCAAGTTTTGACTTCTATCCATCTATTTATCAAAATACAAACATTTTTAAGAAACTTGAAAGGTCAAAAGATTGTCTTTTCATTGGAAATTTCACGCAATTTTGAAAAGGGGGTAGTAGGATGCATGTCGCACCGTGACAACCGTCGCAGAAAAAAACGTATGAATAAAGTTTATTTTTGTCTCTGTGATTTTCGAATGGATTCCATCAACAAAGTATCAATCATCAAATCTTCAGCTGACGGCATAGGCCTATACTGATATATTTTGCTCATTTGTTATTTGTGTTTCGATGACTGTATTTACCATAGTTCGTGTTCTGTTTGAAAAGGTGGTACGATTCAAATCATTCAATGATTTCAGCGAACAATAGGTATGATTTTGCCTAAAAATTCTCGATTTTCCACAAAAAAGGGGGTTTTTTTTAAAAACGCACAAACGTGAAAAGGGTGTGTTTTCAGTTCCTACGAACAAGCTGGGTACCCGACAGTAAGAGGAGTGACGGACCGGGGGCGAGTTGCATGGCGAGTGTTGGGCAGTACACACGAGTCGCACATGTCAGTGGTTTCTGCACACAAAGAAGCTTCTGATGTATAATAATATGGCTATGGCATGTTTTTCAGAATGGTCCTTGAGGAGTGCTTCCTATAGTATAGATAATTTGAGGTCAGAGTTTAGCCCAGTGCTGTTGGGTTATTCAAATTAGTACTGATAACCTGTACTTAAACGGTGCCTTCAGCCTAGTTGAAGCGACCATGATTTGAATACTTTCCATTATACAGCATACGCAGCACTAAGGCTTCAAATAAATAATAATAAAGAGAGAATTTGAAGAAATGAATTAGATTTATGCTTATTTTTTAAAAGATTTGAGGTCAAACATTTGATTGAAGGTCATCCGTGATTGTCCCCGCCGAACGAGGTCGGAACGGGGACTATAAATGAGCAGCGTCTGTCTGTCTTCCGTCCGTTCGTCTGGGATAAAAATGTTACCACGTTGTATACGATTTTTATCTGGAGTTCCGTAAGGGCGCAATGATGTAACTTGGTGGAAAGAAGCTGGTGGGTGAGTTCTTGACCGATTAGATTTGGGCTTAAAATATGCTAATTAGTATCTAATTTTTGCATAATTTATGAAAATTGTTCCTGAAGGCTGTTTTACAAGTTTTCTGGAGTTTTCTCGAAGGCATATAAGATATGACTTGGTGGAATGAAGCAGGCTGAAGTTTTCGACCTGATTACAGTTTTGGGGCGTATTTCGGACTAATTGAGTATGCAAATGAGCTAATTAGTATTCAAAAATCAGAGTAATTGCTATATTTTTGACACTGTACGATTGGATCTCAACATTCACTGTGCTGCCTGAAAGCGTATCCTGGGGGCAAGCATCTTTAACTTGCAATTGAATGAAAGCATGTGCTATATGCGGCAGCGGCCTAGGGTGCAATGAGCTAATTAAATAAATGCGTATTAGGATGTATCTCTGAAACAGTATCATCAGATAGAGGCAAAATTCCTTTGCTACATGAGACTACTATGCCATAGGGAGGGGGTGGGGTGTTGGGGGAAGGGTTAGTAATTGGGCGTGTTGTTGGGAGGGGTGGGGTGGGTGTTGCAGAGTGTTGGGGAGGGGGTAGGGTGTTGGGGAGTTGTGGGGTGTTGGGGAGTTGTGGGGTGTTGGGGATGGGGTGGGTGTTGCAGGGTGTTGAGGATGGATGTTGCGGTGTGGTGGGAGGGGTGGGGTTTTGCAGGGTGTTGGGGATGAGAGGGGTGTTACTGGGTTTTGGGGAGGGGTGGGGTGGGGTGTTGTATGGTATTTATCGGCATGTTAAGTGATCGCGACATTCGGCGGGGAACATCTGTTAACTGCATCGCGTAAATACGAGTTCGCCTTGTTTGAGATCACTGTGGAAAATATGTAAAAAAATACTGTTTCACAGACATGAATGAGTAGCTTGAAATGATCCCGATTTAGCTGCTCAGGGATCATTTCAGTTTGTTATATAGACTGAAGTAGGTCAAAATGCTGTTGAGCAAATTAATAGTAGTGCTATTGTGAAAATACACGGGAAAGAAATATTGGAATGGTAAATAATTTGAGTAGTAAATGCATGTACAGTTTGCAAGGAAAGGTAATAGTCAATGGGTGGGGAAATACAATGCAGAATGCAATGCAAATACTTAAACCACATGAAAAAGAAGCAGAAGAATCAACATAAAATTGGAAACACCTCCAATTATTGCAATTTGTGGTCTCCGATTCTGGTGAGCTGGAATGTATTGAGGATATGTTTTAATAGATAGTACAGACTTGTCTGAAGGAAAGTTTGTTTTGGAGGACGTCTTGATGTATCACTTCTTAACTCTCGAAATCTCACAGAACTTGAAGATAACAGTGTACAAATGAAGAAAGATCTTTCAACATTCTTGTATCATTTACGTATTGAGGCAGAAGTTGAAGTTATAGAGATGGTGAGTTTAATCATCTTCATTCGAGAAAGTTGCAAATATCTTCTTTAGTTTTTGGGTAGAAGGGAGGGGGTCTCGTGCACCCCCCTGAATCCTTTCTAATCATGTCGCTATATCAGAAAAAATGCGTAGAAAACGATTAGCTATGTTAAAAAAGTCAAAAATTGTCCCCGTCGCCATTTTGTAGAGGTAAATTTATGCAAATTAGTAAATCGCATTACAGAAAAAATATATTTATCACCGTATCTCAACAACTAGACACAAAATTTTCTTCTAAAGCCATTAAGACCGCTTGCCATGCTTATTTGTATGGTTGTTTTTGCTTCGGATCCAAGATGTAAGCCAACATGGCCGCCTCAAAGATCTACAAAGTATAAAAGTGCTAAATTCCTATTTTTTTTAGTCGTATAGTCAGAATTAGAAAAATAATTAAGGAATACATGTCTTCGACCATTAGAAACTCATATCTTGCCTGTTTTACTTAGTGAGTATATTTTACACTTCAATATGGCGGCCAATTTGTCCGCCTTAAATGTGTTAAAACTTAGAAATTATCTTATATTATTTGTCCCCAATTAGCTGAAATGTGAATTAAAAGTATGAAATGTGTGTTTGACCAATTAAAACCCAAAGCTGGTATTTTTGTTTGGTTAACTTATGTGAAAAGGAGATTGGCGGCTAATATATCACCGAGTTCAAAAATCTTGAAAGCGGCTTTATTAGCCGACATCTTGAATTTAACAAATACTACTGGAACAAAATAGCATTATGAGTCTAATGATATTAGACATATTTTAATATTCACTTTATTATTCTTTCTGGGTGTTATGTCTAGATATATGACAAATAGGGTAATTTGTAAGGTTAAATATCTTTGAATGTGGCCTATTGACCCGCCATCCTTAAATGTCACAACAGCTTGCCAGCTGGTGTGTTTATACTGGTCAACCGCTAATCTCTCCTTTAATTCACATTTTCATCCTAATTTTGGGACAATATAAGTTAATTTCGAAGTTTTAACACATGTTGAAGGCGGACAAATTGGCCGCCATATTGATTTAATATACTCACTAAGCAAAACAGGCAGATATGAGTTTCTAATGGTCAAAGACATATATTCCTTAATTTAATTTTCTACATTTATAGACTATACGACTAAATAAAACGGCATTTTTACACTTTTATACTTTGTAATTTTGCTGCGCCATGTTGCTCCATCTTGGGATCCTAAGCAAAACAACACTCCAAAGATGCATGCAACGGTCTTAGGGCTCTAGAAGAACAATTTTTTGTTTCTTGTTGTTATATCGGTTTAAAACTAAATTTTCTGTAATGGTCGTCCTAATTTGCATAAGTTTACCTAAAAATGGCACCTGGGACAATTTTTGAATTTTTAACATAGCTAATCGTTTTCTACTCTTTTTTCTGATATAGAGACATCGATTAGAATTTATTTCAGGGGTTTGCACGAGACCCCCTTCTACCCACGAGACTATTATAATAGACGGGCAAACTCCAAAATCTTCCAAGATAACATTCTAAATTTGATTTTCTTTCACATGATACCTATTTACAAAGATTAGCTTCGTAGTATTCTAGAAAAAATCAAATTACTTAACATTACATACAACTTGAGAAAAACTTGGGGTTTTTACCAATTTGTCCATTTTTGGTCAAATTGGCAGAGTACCCAAATCAGTTCCCTGTACAAATCTATGGGAAATTGAGATCCTAAATTTGTAAATATCTCAAGAATGCCATATTGGAGGAAAAACTTCAAAATGGGCGTACATGTTTCTTTCACCATTACCCACTTTATTAAATGTCAACAAAGTCTATCCATAACATAGTGGGACATATCCAGGACATATCCAGGACATAGTCGATAATCCAACCTTAAGAAAATTTAACCAAATACAAGTGTTACCGTGATAGGCTGCAACAGTATAAATTCAGTATTCTGCCACCAAATCCTTCAGCATGCAGTGTATTCTGTTGGGGCTGCCAAATTCATAGGGTGGTGGCACAATACAAAATTCTTTCTGCTGTAACTCCCTCATACAGAATTACTATTAGAGACAGATAAATTTTATAATAGTAACCATTTGAAATGAGTTTGTTGGTTTTGATTTTAACAGACAACCAGCGATATTTCCGCCTACACCTATGAAAGAACTCTGATGATGGAACAGAGGACACAGTTGCTGAGAGAAATGAAACTGAGCAGAAAAGAAACCCAAAGAGTGGTAGGTAATCAACAGTTAAAAACATAACAACAATACCTACAGGTTTCACACCTCCTAATTAAACTGCCTATACTTTCATGTACAAACACGCCATCAAGAAACTCTCATTTCTTCGCTATCATGCGACTGGTGCCTTAAATATTAGGTTTTCCAGAAGATCTTGATACTGTCGGCCTGCCAAGCATGAAAATTACGGGGGTTGACCAGCATCCCAGTGAGATATCGGCACCCAACAAAATTCAACGCCCAACATGGACTATTTGAATAGAAGCACTGGCAATTTTTCCCTGCAGAAAGAGATATGTATTGGGCCTGAAAAATTTAAATAGTGATGGACACTTCTGATTTACATATGCTCCTTTAAGCAGAACCCTAACAATGATATCTAGCTGAAAATTGCAGCCATTTTAGGCAATTCCAAACTTTTTTGAGGGGTCAACATAGGTATTGTGGCCCACTGTCTTGCAGTAGGGTTGGGGGAAATTAGAGGTGTGAAAGTCTAGTTTTCTTAACACAAGCTTTGATAATCAACATAATAAATTCAATGATAAATAATTTCTGTTCGTATATAATAAACAAATGCAAATATTTATCGCACGTTTCAGTGAAATGGAGCTTTGAATTTATTATAAAATCGGTATCTGTTAAAGTCATGCTAGAAGAATATAATTGCAACCAAAATAAACATTCCAAATCCAAAAAAATGGAAACAATGTACTATCTTTGTGTATTAACTAATTGTTGAAAATAATGAACATTTGCAAGTATCAAGGTGTCGGTAGAATTTTGAGTGTCATGATACTTCCAAGACCATAAAAGCTCTCTCCATAGTCAATGGAGGTTGCTGTACAGTCATGATTCTCTTCTAACAAATAACAGTATGTCAAATGTTACACAATTTATCTCAAAGCCAGAACTTACTGAAGATCATTTCGACAATCATGTAACTGTTTTCGCATCTTTTAAAGTTTCTTTATGAAGGTAATCCCTTGAAGAATTCAAATGTGAATAACTTATTCAAATGTTCAAATATTCAAATCTCTGAATTGAAACAAGCAAATGAGATGAAACAAAAAGTAGACAGGCTGTACAAAGGCACTTGCTTATATCCACCTTGTGATGCCTATTAGGTACCTATTAGGTACACAATAATGATCTATTATGGCCCAATGTATACAGTCAGATTCTTATTTGTGGTGTAACCCTCTACTTAGCTACTCTTTGTGTATGCTTAGCACTCTAAGGGACCCCCTCCGTGATCCAATTATTTAAATGGGAACTATTGCTAAGCAATAGTGAAATGCACAAGCCACCTGTGCACAGTAGCTGTGTTTCCTTAGTAGTACCTATCATAGAGTATTCTAAAGTTGTCTGTGAAGTGTAGGAACACACAATGTCCACCAGCAGAGGGTATATTGAGTCAATCCCACAATGCACCAGTTTTGGGAAAATTCACCTAAATAGGGTCATGTGATCCCACAAAAATCCTATTCTTAACACATAAAAACCCTTTTTTACGCTCATTTTAGCCCACATCGTGCAAGTACTTAGGGAATTTTTAACATGATTATGAAATATCCTGTGGTTCTTAAACTTCAGGAAAACTTTTTATCCACAAGTACTGACATATTTTGTTTAGTACAGTACATTATAGGCACATTGCAATGCATTATGGGATTGGTTCAAAACACCCTCTGGTCCACCAGTAGAGGAGTACTAATGCAACTATGTAGGAGTACCTCAATATCTAGTTGTCAAAACAATATGCAGAAATGAGGAAGGGGGAATAATGCACAAAACTTGCCCAAAGCTGGAGTCAAAAATGTCTTGTCCTACAGTATTCACAAACACATGCAGCCACTTTGACTTCCAAATTTGGAACCTGTTACAAATTTGTAGTTTTGTGATATTATGTGGGAGTAGTTTTCTTTTCTTTTTTTTTTGTATAGAGAGGTTTTATCTTTTTCTTTGATGTTGGTCATGTAGTAATGACTTGAAGTGATATTTAGCAAAAGAAAATCAAAAAAGTCACAAGAAATGAACCAATTTGCCATCAGATCTGGCAACAGCCATATTTGACCTGGCGACGCCCATCTAGTAATCGACAAATCCTGGTAAAGATTGCTAACTGTCCCGTCTTTAATTTCTCGCCCTCTCTCTCTCTCTCAAGGCACAAAGTGTAATAGACCTACACCATCAAGCATCCACCAGCCATTTCAACATTGAAAAGAGGGAGCGCAAAGTACAGTTCCTGCACCAGGAATCCTCGCCTTTTGATGAAGAAGTGGAAGTGGAAGAAGAGGAGGAAGAAGTCAAGGCTGACGACCCCCCTCTGGCTGACCTGAGTGAACCGGAGAGTGCACAGAATACTCCCAAGAAGGAAAACACCTCTGGTGCCGATAGTTCTAAAGAAGGCGACGATACAAGTTTGCTGGATATCAAACCGTGAGTGTATACATTGCATTCCAGTCAGTAGATTCCTTTTAGCTCTTTGTAAGGAACTCTGTAGAGGATTACTTTCTTCAAGTTTTGAAACAGATGTAACTTTTCCAGAAATTTCCGGAATTCCGGATTTTTGGCCATAAATATCTGGAAATGAAAAAAAAAAATTCAATTTCTGAGATCAAATTGTTAATGTTAAAGGTAGAACTGCATCAAAAACCAAGTTTTAGGTACCAATTTATTTTGGAGGTGGTCTTGTACCTTAAAATCACGAATAAAATATGTAAAATTTGACCTTGCCGTCGGTTCAAATTTTGGATTTTCTGGAAATGGGACAACTCCTCTGTTACATCTCTGTTTAAATCATACTTGTCAGTATTTTTTACTCTGAGATGTAATTTATTCAAATACATTTTGAGTAATATTTCAAAAAAAAAAACATTTTAAATGCAATTTGAATAATTTCACTCTTGATTCAATTTGATTATTCATTTTAATGATGATTCAAGGGTGTCCTTGATTAGGAAAAAGACCTGTCTTTGGGGCAAGATGACCTGTGATCCACTTTCAACAGCTCTGATTACACTTGCACAAATTTTATTTTTTTCCGGTTGAATGTCTAGTTTACCTCAAAAGATTACTGTTACTAAAAAACATGGACATTCTCTGTAAATGTAGGGGGTCCAATTTAAGGCTCATTTTGGTAGAAAAAAATTACCCATTTTGCTTCAATTTCTCCCCATTTTGCACAATTTTCCGTGACTTGCATGCAAAACCCAGAAAACGTTGATATTTTAAACATGTTTTGAGGCTGTTTATCTAAATGTGCAGGGATAGGAGCATATTTTACATATGTACAGAAAAGACTACTTAGTCCTTGTATCATTTCATCAAGTACATTTAGTCTAATTTAGTCGGCTTATTCTGTGGTTGGAACATTTCAAATAAGTAATGCACTGATACGATCTTCATTGAACGCACTATCAGTGATTTACCAAATCAGAAAGTTGAACAAATAATGAAAAATCCGATTTTTGCATGTCTGTAATAAGTACAGCTATCCTTATACACCCTGCAAGTGATAAGTCTGAAAGCAACCTATTAAAACAAAATCGGATATTTTAGTCATTGCTGTCTGTACGGACATTTTCTACAACACGTAATTGAATGTAGAGTCATATTTTTGAACACGGCTGTTTTCTTCCTTTTTTTTTTTTTTGTCATTTTGCATTCGGGGAAAAAATAACTTAAATGAATTCTACACACTTATCCTTCACTTTTAGACCACCCCTGCAAATTTTGAATATTTTGACTCTTTCGTGTGGATCACTGATAGTGCCTTTAAATATTGACGTTTGTAAGAACTGTACTAAACTCGGATTCTATCAAATACCAAGTAGATACATTAACAGCCTACTAACTACTAAACAGATTCATGAATAATTTTGGCCCCAATTCTCATTATTAATGATCCCAATTTTGTTAGTAAAATCTGCACTAGAACGAATTTAAGTAGTCCAAATTTCACCTCTGAAAATACATTGTGGGGGGTTGTGTAGTTACTAATAGAAAACCACAAAACCACAACTAGGGGGGTCAGAATGATACCATGGACAGCCTCTTTATCTTACCATCTAGTAGATTCTAGCAATATCATTGGTCAATCACCTCAATTTACTGACTAGATATTTCCTGTATCCTGCTGTTTGAGCGCATCTGGGGCTCCGTATCTGGTCAATAAGAAATGCGCATGCGCAATATCTGTTGTCAAGTAAACACGTAATGGCGCAGTTGATTACAGCTAGCTTAGCTTACCCTAGCCCGGCACAAAATGCCGGTCTGCTGCATTTTGTGGCACTGATTTGGAACTAACACGTAAGAATGCTATTACTTGTGTCATTGGGCATGATAAATTCGTCATTAGGTGAGTTGGGATCAGATACGGAATATAAATAGTCTGCGGCCTCGCCGTGTATGGGGTTCCTCGACTAGATATATTCTGTATCTGACCCCAACTCATGTATACTCTGTAAACCTAGAAGTACAAAATAATCATTAAACTCGCACACAAGTCTCACAATGAATGCCCGGTATTTGTCGACTTATATGACCAGTATTCGGTGTATCAGTGTAAGAGATTTGTTTTGTTCGTACATCATGCTCTGTGTCTTAATCGCGAGCGATTTAGACTGCGCCTAAGGGTGTATAGGTGCAGTTTGTAGTAAGAGGCGATAATGCTGTGCAGGTCATCGATTAATTTTCTTTGTACTTCAAGGTTTAAGAAGTATTATAACTATTATTATCTCTGCTAACTGACTGAATAATGTATGAGAAAGAGGTCCGTTATAAAAACAAACAATATTGGATTATGAATTAGTCAATGTGCAGACAGACATACAAAAGAATAGGAGAGGGCTGCGCTGAATGCTCCAAGTAATGGCAGAATAAATCTGACCATCACTACTCGGCTGTTGGATTTGTCGATATGTATATACAGATATCATTAAATAATTTTCTAACCGACAAATTTGTCTACAGGTTTGAAATCTGCCATCACTGTTTGCAATCTCTTTTATTAGCTCTCTTGTATTCAGAGATGTACTTTTCCGGAAATTTGTGGATTTCCAGATTTCTGGTCATAAATAAAATTCCCAAAATGTAATTTTGTTTCATTTCCGAGATCAAATGTTAATAATATAGGTAGAACTGCATCAAAAACAAGTTTTCAGTACCATTTTTTTTAAAGAAAGGGCGTGTTGTACCCTAAAATCTCATAAGAAAATTTTCATGGAGCTTCACCAGATGATATGATTAAATTTGGCCTTGTCTTTGGATCAAATTTTGGATTTTTAGGTAGTGGCACTACTCCTCTGTTACATCTCTGTGTATTTTTAAAGTCTTTTGGAAATGTTCGGTCCAAAGCTAGTATGTTGATGTATTGTAACATTTCTATTCTCATCACATTTTTTTTTTATTTTAAAAAGTACGCTCGTTAAGTTGCTTGTTAAGACGTTTTTCAATCAGTGGTGGTTTTGTGCGTACTGAGTGCAAACGTTTTCATTTTGTCTCACCCAGTGCTGATCTGAGTGAGCCCGTAGACGCGGTAGACAGAATAGACGCGGTAGACACGGTAGAGGAGAACTCTTCCCCCGACATTCCAAATATAGAAATAACGTCACCCGAGGGTGATGTGAACGATCTCAACACCATGGAACTGTAAGAGTTAACGACATAGAAATCTTGCAAACTATATTTATCATATGAAACCTTCCTTTAACACTGTATGTGTGTAGTTAAAAGATACGCAGCGCATTAGTGGTGAAAACAGTTCAATATTTATTTACCCTGTATGACTTATCTTTCTGTAAGTGTAAATAGATTATTATTCTACAAATGTGATTAACATGTCAATGCTATAATATATTGACTTACATCGCATGATAAGAAATTGTTATTCTCTATCTTTGTCTTGGGAAGGGGGTAATTGGACAAGAGTATGTTCAAAGCTTTTCTTATCATTTGATGTGTGTACAATCCAGTATTTTATCAAAGTTGGCCACAATGATCTTTTAGTTTGCTATCAATGATTGTGGCTGCATTTATGATGATTGTGGCTTCTTGTTTTGAGCTCTCTTCATTAACTTGTTGTTCATACTCATTATATTAATAATAATACCCTTTAACTTGTATCAGCTCTGCAAATGAAACTTTTTTATCAACATGATAGCTTTAACAAAGCTTTTATACTCTCAAACCTGAAAGTGTTCGGAAGACTAAATCTTATTTCTCTATCAAATTATTTTTGAATTTTTTAATAATATCAAAGTTGCAAATGATGGAAACAAATAAGATATTTTGACCCAAAATACCCAATAACTTGAACTGTTTTGACTTATATGCCATGTCTCCGAATCGATGTCACCATGGAAATCTGCAAGTCTTCAATGTATTGTATGATCCTCTCTAGCCGTAGAGTAAACACTAACAGAGATGGTGGTACTCCCAAAGTTTTTAGCACAGAACCGCAGTCTGCATCGACTTGTGTCTCTCTCCATGGCTGTATTTATGTGTGCGTCTATTCAAAGTAGACAATAGAACAAAACCCTCTACCTTTTGTATTTAAATGTAAGACAATAACTGTTTACATAGATTCTCCCTAGGTGTTCAAACAAGCCATCATAGCAGGCTTTATCGTCTGTTCGCCAGATTTCATGTGCATGTATCATGTCACGTATGCATGATTGTGCATGTTGTCAACATGTGCAATATTTTATGTCCTGCAGGAAGCTTACCATAATGTAGCGTACCACATTTTCCCTCTACATACAGATAATTGGTCCTCGTATGTGATATTTGTGATATATATCGTAACACAAGTTCCTATATATGTTCATCAGTACAGTGTGCATGATTTTCATTCTTGCCTTTTGGTCATGCCAGGTTGGTATACGATTTTTGTTTCCTCTTTATAATATTTTGAATGTTTTGCTACATATTTAATATACATTTAACGGTAAATCTGGCCTGTTATTTGTATATCTTGTAAGCCATTGCATTTACATGGTATAAACCTTTTAATTGTTGATCGTATTCCTGCTTGAGATACAAATGTGTAAGCTGTGCGTGTGTGTAGGTGTTTGTGAGTGTGTGTTATAGGTGCGAATAGGTATGTGTAGGTATATGTAGGGTGTGTGTGTGTGTAGGTGGGTCATTCCATGCCAATTCAACAAATCGAGTACACCATCACCTCATGGATTTCTTTCCTTTTTGGTGTATTGGAAGATATTCATGAGAAACTAAAATCCTGCAAATTTGAGCTCTATACCTCTTTTCGTTTTCACGCTACAGCAACTTTAAATTTGAGGGAGGTCACCTCAAAAACATGTACGGTGTGAAATTCAATATTCAGAGGACCATAAGTAAAGAACTACACCCCTCAGATCCTTCAAACTTGGCATTCTGGATAACCTTTGCTGCAGATTGCAAATATGTGAACAGAAAAAATGAACCTTGCCCCAATTTAAAATAACAGGGGGTCAAAAATGGCCCAAAAACCACTCTGACCATACTTTGGGGCCCATAAGTCAAAAAGTAAAAGTGATATAACTTCCAAATTGGGCTGGTGAAAGCGTATCTTGAATACTACCCTTGTGTACAATCTTATACTTATATCAGCTTTATTGGAAGAGATATAGCTGTCGCAAAAAGCAAAAAGTCCAAATTAACCTTGACTTGACCCCCCTAAAAATCAATGTCAGACATTTTGCACCAAATTCTGCTTGAAATATGGTTAAGAAAGGCCCCTGCAAAAGTTGTGTGCAAAGTTTCAACATGGTGTCTAACTGCCATATGTAGGTAAACAGGCTTCAAAGAATCTAAACTTTCAACTAATATCAGACAAAGTTCCCATTGAAATGTACACAGAATTCTGAACTTTGCAACCTGGGTATTTAAGTGCAGTTTTAAGACTTTGAATTCAAGTTTGACCTTGTAGAACCCTAACAATGAAATTGAAATCAATATCATCACCTTATTAGCACCTGATCTAGGTATGGACCAAATTTCAGCTTGGTGTCTTGTTTGGTAAGGAATTTATAACACTTTAATTATTCTAATTGAATTGTATAGTAAAAGTTTGCAAAGTTCAGGTTTCCTGTGTATTTCAATGGGAATTCTTTCAAAACTGAATTACATGAAGTAGGGCTTTTGAAGACCAGTTACTTATAGAAGATACTTAGACACCACAATGAAACTTTGCCAAAATATTAAGCAAGGATCCCCCTCAAACATATTTCAAGCAGAATTTGGTGCAGAATGTCTGACATTGGTTTTTAGGGGGGCCAAGTCAAGGTCAAATTGGAATTTTTACTTTTTGCGACAGCTATATCTCTTCCAACGAAGCTGATATGAGTATAAGATTGTACACAAGGGTAGTATTTAAGATTAGCTATCCCCAGCCCAAATTTGGAAGTTATATCACTTTTAATTTTTGACTTATGGGCCCCCAAAGTATGGTCCGAGTGGTTTTGGAGCCATTTTTGACCCCCTGTTTATTTTAAATTGGGGCAAGGTGCACTTTTTCTGTTCACATATTTGCAATCTGCAGCAAAAGGTTATCCAGAATGCCAAGTTTGAAGGATCTGAGGGGTGTAGTTCTTTACTTATGGCCCTCTGAATATTGAATTTCACACCGGTATATGTTTTTAGGTGACCCCCCTCAAATTTAAAATTGCTGTAGCGTGAAAACGAAAAGAGGTACAGAGCTCAAATTGTGGATGGATGGATAAAATGAAGGGTATCGTATGCAGAAGGTGGGATGGATGTGGACAGACATAAGTGGGATGTGTATGTGAAGGATGGGTGGGTGTGGTTATGCCTGTTTGGTATTTAGGGATGTTTGCGGCTGTATGTTTGTGTGTTTGAAAAGAAATGAACAGTTGTCAGAATGTAGATGTTTAGGTAAACATTTCATATAGAACTTCAAGAACAGCAGTGAGGTATTACAATTGATTCTGTCATGCAATGTATGATGTTGTGCATTAACACTTAATGACGGAATACATGGCAGTACCTCATTTGCATACTTGGGACTTCTATATGAAACGTCTACCGTGTTTACGAGCTAGTGCAATATTCACCTGTCATTAGCAATTAGTCAAAATACTTGACAGTGATGAAGTTAGCCTAGTAGCTACAGAGGGGTTATCTATTTAAAGCCTTAATTCAACAGACAACATCATTTTTACAGTGTGGCTTTACCCACTTGTTTTGCTGGTAAAAGTACTTCAAAACACCACTTTTCTCAAAGCAAAGTGAGAGGGCACTACAGAAATGCAGCGAATTAAAGACGGACTCAGAGATTCCCGAATCCTGATGAGGGCGCACTCAATTTTCAAACCATGTTTTTTGCATATAAACATAATGCTTTTCCTTACTCATCACTGTGTGAAATAACTAAGCTCAAATCGAAGTCCTTCATATAGAAAATCTCAACTTTGTTATAAAATTCCGGATCAGGAGTTTTTGTTGTACACGGTATCCTATGGCATTGTTATACTGTGCATAAATGTTTACTGCATGAACACAAAGAATCCGATTCATCTCTAACTTTGTAATTAAGCATTTTAGGCGACTATCTTTAGTTCTTGATGAGAGAAGAGATAAGTAGCTTCCCACAATGCATTGCTTCCATTGGAAGTTTTTGTATACGTAGTCATGTGAATTGTTAGAGATGAAACATTCTTAAAATGCAAGTTTGTGATCAGCACTGTCAATTTAGCCATGTTTCATCTCTAACGATTCACATCAGTAGCTATACAAAAACCTCCATTGGAAGCAATGCATTGTGGGAAGCTACTGAAATCTTCTCTTATTTTTAATTACTACACAAAAAAATTATATTTCAAAATCTCTGAGTCTAGCCTTTAAGCGAGTCAATGTTACCTACCTACAAGCCATTCAACTTGCAACTAAATCCTTTTTCATCTGGCATGTTTAGGCTCAGTTTTGCAAAAGAATGCATGAGAAACGGGCAAAATCCTTTTCAAATACCAGTAGTGTGGTTGCTAAGTGCTCTTATCTCTTTTACTTCAAGGTCTGAAAACAACGTGAGACGAATGCATACCGCCGTGAGGTTAAACGAGGTCATCGTGGAGAAGTCGCACAAAGCTCAGATGGTCATTCTCAATCTGCCAGGACCTCCCAAGAACAAAGCAGCGGAACACCACTACATGGAATACCTTGAGGTACTAACGGAAGGTCTCGAGAGGGTGCTCATGGTCAGGGGAGGAGGTCGCGAGGTCATCACCATCTATTCATGAGAGAGGGCAGCAGACGGGTTACCCATAATGCAATATTCCAGACTGGTATCCCAATTCCAGTGTACATATTTCAGGAAGAGGATGTTCAGTTTTATGGCACAAAAATTACCGACTGGACATTTTTTGTAATTGTACTGTATTAAAAGATATTTGGTAAGATTAGATGCAATTTTTTTATGAATGCAATTTTGTTGAGTTTTTATGGGTATGAAAGCACCTTGAGATAAAGAGTTTCTACATGTCGAGATATTGTACATGCGAATGTTTGTATAATTCTGTATCTGGAGAAGAGATGATTATTAAGGAATTATGTGGATGGTAATTTGCGGGTCAAACAACACAGCTGGTAGTCCATGCCAGGCAGTGTGTACGTATGCTGTCCTCTAGAATTGTTCAAATGATTAAAAGGACGCCACTGTGGATAAGATGAAAATTGGTATTCCAGGAGTAGTCATTAAGTTTTGCCATTTTTTTTCTTAATTTTAAGGGTGATTACTAAGATTTTGTAACGTTATTGCTCGCAGTATAAAATGCACTTACACTTAATTATTATATTCTGTACGTGGGT
>JAMKCH010018574.1:0-23477 GCA_023653785.1 Ophioderma brevispina
TGAATGACCGATTTCACACATTGGCGACTATGGTCCCTCAACGTTCACATTAATTCATTTACGTTTTGTTTGTTTGTTTGTTTTTGTTTTAATTCTTTTTGTTTAGGTTTTATCCATAAATTTATTAATTATGACCTTAATATGACCATATTCATCAGCATGAAACCCCCATTCAAGTACGAATCAGCGGGTTTTTGAGATGGCTTCCTAACAGACCTATGTTCATTTTGGGTAGCCATCTCAAAATTCTGTGGTCATTTGTGAAGCCATCTCAAAATTCCACTGTCTTCTGTGCTATACTTTTTACATATTCTACCAGTGTTAAATGGGTAGGATATCAGAGAAGCACATTATCAGTTACAGATTAAGCTACATTGTAGCAGCTTTATGCGATATATGGAAGCATCTGAACCGTTGGTCTAAGTATAGTATGTGTGCCAAATCGTACGTGCAAATTCAATCTACTCTTGAAGAAATTCGTAAATTTGTATTTTCTGTCCGTAAACGGACAGAAATTACAACACAGTGGCCTATGGGGCAGCATGATGCAAAATTTGCGCATAACATCAAAACGCAGCATCAGAATCACCTGAAATGTTGAAAATAAGCTTTTCTCGGAGATATCTATAGGTGCTAGGATCACGAAATGCACCTTTAATAAGCATGGTCCAGACAAATCACTTTGCTGTTAAGTTAACATCAATGTTTGTAAACATGTTAGGGCCTGGTATCTTGAAATAGGTCGGCCTGACTGTTACACACTGGGTAATTGTTAGAGTTTTAATACTACGGGCCATAACGATTCGCAGGAATGGATTCGAAAGGCAACAAAAGAAGTGACATCGGATGTTAAGGTGATTGGGTCACGATAGATCAGTTCGATAGATTTTGTTAAGATTTCGTATAAATGAACTTTCATCGATGTACGTCAAATATCAGAAATAAAAATATGGGGTCACCGAACTCGTTTTTGAGAAAAATTCTATTATAAACACCTATTTTTTTCCAAAAAATTGTACACACGTCTATGGAAAATTCATTTTTTCATGGATATTTTTTAATATTAAAAAAAATCGGTTCGATAACTTTTGTCCAAATTTTAATAAAAGTTGCGCACTAACAAATCTGTCGATTACTGAAGAAAAAAGTAGGGGTCACCGAACTACTTTTTCTGTTATTTTCGAAAATAACGGCATTTTTAGTAGTCTAAAATACCAACGCGATATTGAGGTGCGTAAAACGCCACAAGTGTCACGCATGGCAAACGCTTAAGCTGACACGCGAACAAAAACAGGCACGCAACATGTTCGCACTGATTAAAACTTATGAGCATTGTTTTTCCCTCTTTGTAATTGTTGATATGTTGTTGTGATGTATGATGAGAATCAATTAAAAAGACTATGGTAAGAAAAGGGAAGAAAAAAGTTTATGGAAAGGTGAGAAAGGGAAAGCAAGGGCGTGTCCAGATTTCGTGATTTTGAATGCATTTTAAGCGTGTATAGGCCTACTCTGAAACCAGTATTAGCTGGACGAATATAGGCCTACCTATTACTTCTTAGCAATTTTCTAAATACTGTTGTCAAAATTCGTTCATTTTACGAATATTAATAAAAGTTGTCATTGGGAACTTAAAAAAACATGAACAATCGTTACGTCGTCTTTTAATGCCAAGTTGTCGGCCACTATGCTGCAATGGCGCTGGGCCAAACAAATTCTGTGGTTTTTGCTTTGAGAGAGAAATCTGCAGCTAATGTAAAATAAAGCCCTAGTATCAGTTGAATAGGTGATTTAGAATTGAATCACTTTTTCAATGTTTTAAATGATATGAAGTTACCAAGTATTGAGTAAAATCTTCACGAAAAGATCATAAACATTCCTTTTTATTGTACGTCCCGGGGTACGGTCAATTCGCCGGATAAAGTTCCCTGAATTATCCTTCTTTTAAGTAAATTAGCGTTTTCCATTAAAATGCCATAATTGCTGTTTAAATACTGGAAAAAAATGTCTTATATCTACATGAAAGTGTACATAAAATGTGATTTTCTCCGGATATTCCTGGACTTTTACACGAGGCCAAATAATAGGATCGTCATTTAACGAAATTCGGTAAATTGACAAGTGATATTTCCTCCAACGAAACTAGATAGATCATATAATTCAGTCTGTTTATGCATTCAACACTCTCTATAAGACCTAATAGGTGAAATGTTGTTGGAAAACAATGTTGTGAAAAAAAATCTTGTCATCTGAGATGTATCATTAGACATTTCTGAGTCCCTGAACATTTCCTGACATAAAAATTAAAGAAAACACTTTCCGATACAACATTGAAAAAGAGCGATGTTTGAAAAAAATCAGGAGAGAAGGAGAAACCTTGCGTATTTTCGGAAAAGAAGGATATTTAGTTACTTGATGGCCAGTTTATAAGTAGCAAATAATCTTTGACTCAAGTTTGTGTTCAATAATGCATCAATTCTGTGAACAGCACTAGGCCTTTAACAATGACTTCATGGAAAACAGGTAAAGGGCCCCAAAGCGTGCTTGCTATCTTCGGAAGATCGCACAGTGTACGCAGGGTTTTTACGCGGCGCGGACAGCTAGCGAACGCCAAGTCACGATTTGGCAGAAATATCTGCTGGGGGACTGGGCGCGCAGCTAACGTGACCCATCACAGAAATTCCTATAGCGCCGAAGGCGCTAGACCTAGAAGGAGACTCTACGCGAAGTTGATGCACGCAGCGAAGCCAGCTTAATTGTAATTTTCGTTTCGAACTCGCCGTGCGTATGAATTAATCAAAGGCGCGCTACGCACTTAAGTACGCTGAAAAACGTCCAAGAGAGCGTAACATGTAAACAGGCCTATGAGCAACGATATTATAAAGCATTAAAATCGTAGGCCCTATTAATGACAGAGGTTTTGTTTTGAATGACAGCAAAAAAATGGAAGTGCTACGTGAGAATTTGAAAAGTTTGGTATTAGTTGCCGTCTAGAAATCAACTGTAAAACAACTGATGTAAAAAGCTTACACAATTCAAAGTCGAAAGGGTTAAAATAGTAACATTTTTGAAATGGGGGCGTCGAAACTTACTTTTTGATTATACCCGGCTATTATAGGCCTTACCAATTTACAAATATTGAAGGCCGTGTATAGTAAAAAATATACCCTTCGGTCCAAATTTGACTTTCCATTCACGAGTGAAATGGAACAGTCCAAAATTTAACCGAATGATTATTTTTTTACTATCGCACAAATTAAGCAGTCAATTTTGTTTAAGTCCATGGACCCGGCCTTAGTAGACATTTCTTAATTTTCGTACATTTTTTTCCGACCTCAACAGTAATCCCCTGAGTCATATCTGCAACACAGATTTTAAAAAGTGAACATCGGGGAAAGTTGTAAATTTCAAGGATAATATACCTAACTGACAGGGACTTCTCCTGTTTTCGCGACCGCGTATCAAGATGCTGGAGTTGGATTTGACGCCGTTAATGACACGTCGACCAGTAAGTTGTTAAACAAAGCTCACACGTGGGCTAACCGTACCGCACACCACTCAGTTATCTCTTCTTGTCAGTTTCTTTGTCTGGAATGGAACTGAAAATAAGCTATTCTTTTTCCGATTCTCATTGTCGGTTTACGTTCGCCGCTGGTGCAGCCTTCGACAATACAGCGCATTATAATCATAATTTCAAGGCATCACTCAAGAAAAAAATTATGCCATATGATTACAAACACGTCGACGCATATAACGCGATGTAAACTGTGTTACGTATGCCAAGGCAAAAGGGACCACGAGCACGGTCCGTTCCACGATAAAGATTCATGACGCGGTACGCCGTATCGCGTATGTACTCGGGCGTTCCACTTCAGGGTCAACGCTGCCAGCCGGATAATCACTTTCGTTTTGGAATTCCTTCGAAGCTTGTTCCCAAAAAAAACCACATGAATTATGCCCAATTTATAAATATCAGGTTTCTCAATTACCGTTCATGAGATTTTACATTGATACCAATACATACTATGGAATGAAAACACTTTTTGGTGGTATATAAGTATGTTAAAAGCATGTCCCATGGCCCTTTAATATCATAACATCATTGTCATTTCTTTCTTGCCATGTGGGTTTGGATGTGGAGGAGGTATCTCTGTCGCGCCAAATCACGGAACCCTTGCAGTATTCGCTGTTATGAATTTTCTATTATACAAACTTTGATAGAAAAGTGAAAATCTTTTCAATGTTTAATTGCCAGAACAAAACGTGAAACTAAGTAACTGAGAGTCGTCTGAATCGAGTGCCATATTCGTATGTTTAAAGGGAAACATGTTGGGCATTATTTTCAAATATTAATGATACGTTGGAGGTGGGTTTACGGGAGGGGTGTATCCCCTTCCGCGCGAAAGCGTAAGCGCGGAAACCCTACATGGTTATTTTCCCAATGAACATTTTCCCGTGAAGATTTGTTGCCGAACAACTATAAAAGTAGCGACAGGCTCCACTTTCTCTGATTCAACGGTCTTAAAAAAGTACAATTTAGTTAAAGCAATATAGCACCATTTTGAAGAGCGCTCCAATTTTTAAAAAAGCGAGATTTTTTTACCCGGTTTGCATTGGTTAATTGGCGAGAAAACTATACCTTGTGATATGGTTTAAGCTCGAAAAGGTCTGTGTGTCACAAACGAAGGGATCCCAAATAATAATTCAAACGGCTGCTGGAAACGGCCCTTCCAATGTGAAATAGCCGGGAAATAGCAACATGTAAGTTGTGACATTTTACAATTTACTTTAAAAAAAAAAAAAAAAAAGTCAAGTTAGAGGTTAACTTCTCGAGGTGGCCTATTTCATCAGAGCGAGAAATAAAACGTTAGCATGTCCAGCTATGCTCGTTAAGTCCAATCTGGGATCCCAATTTAAATTACAACAAGCGTTAATGTTATGATAAACGCATTTCTTAGCATTCTCGTTCGCAGGTATAGTTTCTAGACCATTACCCCCCCCCCCCCCCCCCCCCCCCAACGTAACTCTGCCAAAAAATATCACAATTTGAAAATTTGGGGGACGCTCTTCAACAAAATGTTGCATTATTGATTTACCGAAAGTAGTTTGCTTAAGAGGACTTTTATCAATCGCGATTATTGGGGTTGGCGTTCGCAAATCCAATTCTTGCTATTTAAAAATTTTAATTAGAGGGAACATTCAAAGGTCAAAAAGATCAAAAAAAATACAAAACCACCAATAGCTGTCCAAATTTCTCATAGCACCAAAAACGTCATATCGGGATGAACTGAAAGGAGGCTACGTATACGCTATTAAGATATCTGATTGAACATAAAAAACAAAAACCAAAGGTGCCACAATCACACTTAAAAGTTGTTTCTTTTTTACATTACTGTAGCCTACTTCGCATTTATTCTTTCCTTTTTCTTTGATGTAATCTCCTTCCTCTCCTTTTTCCCAGGCTTTTTCCTTTCTGTTTCTCAATTTTCCCTTCATTCTCTTTTTTAACGACCCCCGTTGGGATGGCCCGGTTACCATTCCTTCTATAAGAAGTATTGAAATTTAAACTTGTGACGAGAGCTCTTCTATTAAAGACACTATATCAGTGGAAATTTGCTAAATCAGAAAAATCGGAAAAAAATCATCAAAAAATCAGATTTTTGCATGTCTGTAACAAGTACAGGTCCCTAACATTACTGCAAATTGATTAAGACCATGCAGAAGCAACCTAATAAGGACAAAAGCGGATCTTATTATTCATTATTGTCCGTTTACGGGACACTTATCTTTGAACACTGCGTTTTCTCCCTTTTATGTCAATTCTCAGTTGGAAAGTGATTATGAGACTTCTACCGAGCGTATCCTTCACTTTTAAGCTATCTGTAAAATTCAAATATTTTTGAGTTCTTTCGGATGATGAATCACTGAATGTTTTAATATCTTTGCGAAGAAGTGACAGCACCAAATATTGGAGGACGAGGCAGAGTAGGGCCCATCAGAATTAGTATTGAGTTCTACCAAACAAATTAAAACATTTACCCTAAAGCCAAAGAATAACAAAGAATCCCAAAAAGAATAAACGTATAATATTTTCTTCTCTATAGTCCAAAAACAAGGTCCTAAAAGAAAAAAAAAACGTTTTTCGCAATTATCGGCCTGATTTATGGCACCTGGCAATCCATGCTTGGACTATGCTTGATAGCGTACAACCTTCGTGGCTTGAACACGGACTGAGCGCAGTGTCAGTTTTGCTTTGCGCGCCTCATCTCATGCATAATTCAGTGGTCCTTTTGTACAACTGAATAATTCATGAGGCGGTTTAACACGGGCAGAATAGCGTCGCGTCACATTCTGCGTCAGGTGGCAACAAAAACCAGGTCGTTTTGGCATCGCAAATTTGCGCGAGGTTTCCGATTCTAGCTCGCTTCTTATCTAGACCCAAATCACCTAATGGTTCGAAAAGTACACCGCACGAAGTATATATATTGAGCTAGCGTACAAAAACCAACCTGAGCCTGCGATAGAATCCAGTTTCATATTTTTTATCAGTAGGGATTTAACGCTGATCTGTATCTGTTATCTAGGAAGGGTCGTGAGGTCCCCCAAACCACCCAAAACCGGAAATAACATTCCCGTCCAATATTTTTGCATCATTGATGCAGGCGAGTGGTGTTAAATAAACATATCAAAAATCCCCAAGAATCCACTTTGGGGAAAAAAAATATTATACGAATTTAAAAAAGTGGGGTTTTGGGATTAAATGGGAATTTTTGCTTCAGATTCGGGATTTCCCGCGGTGGACAATGCGGCTTGCGTGTGAAAGTTGCGTTTGTTACAATGTATTTTCCTCAATTTCGCGCGCATGGCTTTGCGCGAAAGATATGGGTATTGCAAAAGCGTAACGCGCAATTTCCGACTAAGGAGGAGAATTTGAAAATAATAAGAGAAAAGTCCAAATTGTTAGTTTTTTTAGGAATTTGGGATGTGATTTTTCCATCCCCCTTTTTTGTTTACGGGCCTCCTATATTTAGTGCTATTTTGATGTTCTATAGGATTTTTTTTTTTTTTTTTTTTTTTTTTTTTTTTTTTTTTTTTTTAAACTTTTTAAAAAATCATTTTTTTCAAATTAGTTATACCAAAACTAAAGAAAGGTAACCCCTTTTTGTCCGTATAAGAACCACAGACTTCTAAGAAGAACTTTAAATTTGTTTAGGGTCACAAAGAACCTTGAAAGGTGTAAGGGGCTTCTTTATTAAGGCATGTTTGAGGTTTTTTACAGAACAGTTTTTACCAAAGAACCAATTTCTTTGACTGAACTGTTGGTTTGTTTTTTAAATTTTTTGCACAAAACAGCCCTTGTAGGATGGGCCCCATAGAGAGGAGAACCCTCCCCACCAGGGCAATTTTCTGATCCTGGGTCTATCCTTGGAATAAAAACATGGCTAAATCATACATCCGGGTTCTAGTGCATATATCATACAGAGTGGTCCTAGAGAAAAACTGCACTTATTTTGACAGGGGATTATTAATTTGATATAAATTCAGAAAGCAGCTTTGTGTTTGACCGCTTTATGAAATTTCTTAGAGTTTCCCGTTACTTCGAAGGTTATTGCTTTTCCGGGGTCCCCGATATTCCGAAGGTTCATTTCTTCGAGATTCGTTTTCCGAACACGCGCTTTAGCATACCCTTTTCCAAATCCTTTTTAACAAATGTTCGCTATTCCGAAAAATAGAGTTTGTTATTCCGAATTTTAAAAAAGGGTTAAAAAACTCTAAAAATTAAAAAAGTTAAAAAACTTAAAAAAAGCAAAAAATAAAAAAAATAAGAATATTTAAAAAAGGTTTGTTTTTTCGATTACGATTAAAGGGTTCCCCTATTAATACGAAATCCAGAGATATTGTGTTCTTTATTCTGAATTTCTGAAAAGGTTCGCTATTCGAGTTTTTTAAAAGAAACAATGTTTGATGTTGAAGCAGGGACAATTTTATCATAAGAGCAAGTTTTAGTTCAAGGGTTAGGCCTATGGTTAGAGTTTAGGGTATGGTTTAGAGTTATTAGGGTAGGGTTTTATGCATGGTTTGCGTTGAGATGACCAATCACATGGTGATGGTGTCAACAACCACCAAAAAAAAAAAAAAAACTGAGTATGGTGTGCGATTTTTGTGTTATTTAAGGTTTTGTTTGTTTCTAAAGTGTGTGAAAACAACAATACATGCTCACAATAAACAGTGGTAATTATTATTTCGTGGCTTCAAAGTATCCATGTAATTCAGTTCATGTTCCTTGTTCATTTGAACAAGATTTATAGGGCTATACTAATCTGAGAAAGAAAAAAATAGTTGGAACACTCCCCACGCTCCCTCAATTGCTCACCCCCAGGTGTTCGAGTAAGGACTGTTTAAGCCTTCCTGTTATCACTTATACCCCGTGCTCATCACTCAAATTGAAAAGCCTCCAACACCCCCACCTCACATATCCTTCCCCCAATCCATTTTCCAAGAAATCATGAGTTCTAATATTTTTTTTCAGAAAAAGTCTATGAAGAAAACTTCCCCCCCCCCCCAAAATGTAGTTAGTGGAAGCTTGTAGGCCTACCTTTCCGTTAAGGTATTTATAATAATTCAAAAAAACCAAAAGACTGTTAGTAGGCTAAAATTTGAGGACAAAAATATCAACATAAGGGGGCACAGTACAATGATTTGCATATTGAAACAAGTGCTTTGTGCGCTTCTGTTGTAGTCTCATATCTCTGCCCATGCCGTAACTAGATCAATGAAATTTGCAGCGGAGGGAGAATTATGAATGATGGTCTTAAAATATCTTCTTCTTGAACTAGATTGACAATGTCCTTTTTTTTCAAAATTAGATTTGAAAATTACATCCTGTTTTATCTTAACTCTGAGCTCCACAGAAGTGGTGTTCACGGCGGTTACATGTGTCGCGTATCATACCACCAAGGACCAGTTTCTCAATCCATTTGTTAAAATTAAGCTAAAATTTGAAAGAATACGCACCTGAATGACACCAAAAACAAATTCAGGACAAATATCCGCCCAAAAAAACTACACAAATTACGCTCAAATTCTAGGTTATAGATATCGCGGTTGTTGAACGGCGGCGGAGGATTTTGTATTGTGCTCCATAAGGCAGGTCCAAACCCTGGTGCTTTGTTTTACACGAATTTCTGATTATTTGTGCACCATTTTAACATTCAAACTGCTGTTCTATAGTGACCCCCCAATAAAGGGTTAAGCAACTGCAGACAATCCTGAGCTGTATTTTTTTGCCGATTTAAAACAGCCATTTTGACCATTTAAAGTCACAAAAAACTTGCTTGTATAACGGCGGAATTTAAGCACTTAACGCCGTCAGGCGCAGGGCGCACCATCGCGTCGCGCGGTGAATTTTTGCTGCGTTCGTAATGAAGCGTCCGGTGTTTTAATGTACTTTTTGGCGAACGCATCTTGGAACGAAAAAACGAAAAATAATATTTGAAAATGTAAACAAGCGCTAATTTAGACCAGATGAAATTTCAATTTCTTTAATTTCTGGAGTTAGAGAAAAAAAAATGTTTGATTCAATTAGTGCATAAAGAATGTATTTTCATCAATGCACAACATACTCAATTTTGGAGTTCAAAGATAAAGTTATTTGAGAAAGAGACAGCTTGAAATGGCCGTGAAAAGTCACTTTTTGGCTAAAAACACGGATTTTCTCAAAGTTCAATTTTCGCAAACAAATTTGGCAAATTTTCAGACAAGATTAACTCCAAAAATACCGAACAGTAAAAGGTAAGGTTTAACTTTCCTACGATAGCAATTGGTCTCTCTAGGGGGCCGGTTTTCTCAATTTTTTCATTTTGCTGATTCTAACTAAAGATATTCCTCCAATAATTACTCAAATTCGGAAAAAGAAAGTAAAAATCACCAAGTTTTTGACATTTTTCCTGATATTTCGAAAACTGAAGCTCTATTTTACAAATGAGAAAAAAAAAAAAAAACCGTTTCCCTAGACAAGATTTTGTCTTGTTTCTCAAAAACATACGAATATGATGATTCAAATTGTTTTTGTTATGCGTCTGAAATTTGGGGCAAAAACTCGGTTTTTTTGTTTTTCTTTTTATTTGTTTTTTTTTGGTATTGTATTTTTCTCAAAATACGGAAAGTGTGTACATAATCCTTGATGCAATCATCGGGTTTCACGTCCCCAGGTTCTTGCAGAACTGTATACTTTTACAGACAATAATCCAAATTATTTGCAAAGTTACAAACCAAATAGATACTTCGGAAAACGTGAAGCACGCGAGGGTAATATTACGCGCATCCCATTTATTGTAACCGCGCGCAATCAATGCAAGCGTAAGCTACGCATCGCCCAAAGTTGCGTATTTCCGCCCGCCGCATAATCAAAAGAATATTTCCTCTAAAAGTTATCCCGAAAACTGAAAGAGTTTCGACTTTAAACAGTAATAACAAATTTCCCCAAAGGGGATTTCAGGGGTTTTTTAATGGCATTAAAGAGGAATTTTTCGCTTACGCTATATCAAAAATGGACGGGAATATTTTTTACGGGTCCTCTCAGCTCCACGACCCGGCTAATCTTCGGGTTTCAGTACACATCATGGGTATGATGATATGGTGGTATGATGTGACTATGAGTTACATACACCAGGGTTGGGGATCGCCGACCTGGTCCACAGCTCAATTTGACCCTCTCCATTGAACCGTTAATAACAAGGAAATAACTCGATTAATGCACCGATTTATCATTTCATCCAAATAAGCAAACTGCCAAATACATGAGTTGTATGTGGTGTGTTGTTGCATGTTATGTACCAGTTACATTAAGCCAAATAAGAGATTAGGCAACAAAATAGGGACGGTGGTCCATAATAGGTCGTCCAATTATATGGGTAGATTAACCCTATCTGACCCTGAAGTCGGTTTTCTGGCCTATCTCCAGGGAGGAAAATGCAGGAGTGAGGGAAGAGGGCAACAAGAAAAGTCCCGAACTAAAGTAGCCCGGTGGGATTCGAACCCAGGGCCCGTCGGGCCCCCAGAACACATGACACGGAGATAGCACGCTACGGAAGGTCTTCGCTGGCCCGGCCCGCGATTTTGCCCACTATGAGTTTGGTTTGGTGACGTCATCGCTACATTATGGAATTTCTGGACTTTCTGCATTTTTCTCAATTACACACAGGAGTTTTGGTGAGATCAGTTGTGCTAGGGTTAGTCTTGAAAAAAGTGCTTAAATTAAGACCGCGGACGAAAAATAACTGAACAAATTCAATATGCATTTTGGGTTGTGACATAATGAAATTTTGGTATCATAAGAAAAGTTCAATTTTTTTTCATTACCCCATTAAAATGTGAGGGTCGGGAAATGTTCTCTCTTGATGCATGTTATGAAGAAAAAACGTCCCCAAATGTGGTCGCGCACACACGCCTCGCGCTCGCACGCCACACACACACACGAGTGCACACACACACACTGTCCTGGGGCCAATTTTGTGATACATTAAGGTGGATGCTGCACGATCGTGGCAACAGCCGTCTAGGGCAGTACGCGCAGGACTCTCCTAGTAGATTTTGAGCCCTAGCAACACCCATCAGTCCTTTTTTCGCGACACGAGGCGAAGTTTCTGCGAATACGCAAAGCAGCAAATATTGCGTAACAAAATGATATTGCGTAATTTATGTGCGCGAAATTTAAAAACAAAAGGTGCCTTGCGCTATTCTTCCTTCGCCTATCTCAACCAACGCGCCGGAGGAACAAGCGATATATGATTCTGGATACGCTCATCCTCGCTACCGATGCGCTTGCGGAACTCATCTCGGTGATGCGGAGGCGTAAGTCACAAATTTTACGCGTCGCAGACACAATACAAACGAAAATACAGTTTTGCAGTTTTTTGCACTGAGGGAATAACGAAAAAAGTACGTCCGTGACCCCCAACTTTTTATTGTATTTTTGGAACGTATATGGTTGGGACCCTGACATAATTAAAAATTAGAAAAATTAACGGAGCGTTTTTCGTGCTGTGATGATTTTTACACATTTTATCAATTTCCCATAGGAATGTGTACCAACATTTGCCAAAAAGGGTTTTTAAAACGTGAATATCTCGAGAACGAAAGCCCGTAACCCAATTTTTATTTAGATTTTGAATCAGCACCAATGAAAATACCAATATCAAATTTTAAAGAAACTTCCAGGATGAATTCTATCGTGAAGCATCCACCTTAACTCAAAATCCGCTGGACCAATGAATGCATTGACTTTGCTCTTATACGTAAAAAAATGTAATTTTAAAATAAAGATAAAAAATAAGGTAAGGTAAGGTAATAGAATTGAACGACACCTCAACACAACTGTGTCACACTGCGTCATCGTGGTTACTTATAAAATTAAGCATTCTACATGGCATATTAACATAAATTACATGTGAATGATTTATTTTCATTCTAATTACAACATTTTATGAAAACAAATACACTTTCTTTTGCATTATCACAACACATACAAACCACGAAAACAAATACACTTCTTTTTACATTATCATAACTCACACAAACCACTCTAATCTTCATAAAACATACTTATTGATTGCATTGATTCCGCTCTCACACGTAAGAAATATTATAAGTTTTACAACCACATCATGTTGGAATAGGCCTTATTAGACGAGTTGTCCATTTTAGTCGCCTCTTGCGACATGCAGGGAATACATCGGGCCTATTCTTTACCCCCCCCCCCCCCGAACACGCAGGGGCTAATTATCTATTGAGGCCTGTATTATAATTTTTTCCCCAAAACACGATTTTTTTTCCTTATGAATTTTTAAGACGTCCTTTCAAACAAACGCAGCTCCTTTACTTTCCATAACGTCACCACAGAATGTACATGTTGAGCTAGCGTACAAGACCATGCCTGAGCCTGCTATAGAATCAGTTATTTCTTTATCAGTAGGGATAACTCTGATCTGTATCTGTTACCTTCGGGTTTCAGTGCACATCACTGGGTATGATGAGATGGTGGTATGATGTGACTGTGAGTTACATACACCAGGGCTGGGGATCTCCGACCTGGTCCACAGCTCAACTCTGACCCTTTTCAAACCGTTAATTACATGGAATTAATTAAATGCATCGATTTATCATTCATCCAAATAAGCAAACATGTGAAGAGTATGTGTTTTTGGTTTGTGACGTGGTCGTCAACCTTGTGTCATCAACATATAATAGAAATTTTGTTATCAGAAGAAAGTTTAATTTTTTTCTCATTACCCCATTGAAATGTGAGGCTCAGGAAATGTTCCCTCTTGATGCAAGTTACGAACAAAAAACGTTCCCAATCGCACGCACGCATGCACGCGCGCAAGCACGCACACCCTCACTCGCGCACATATACACACACATGCGCGCGAGAAAACGCACACATGCACACATACACTGTCCTCGGGGCCAATTTTGTACACATTTAACTCAAAAACAGCTGGACCGATTTAACTTAAAATTTGTAATCAAATGTTTTTGGTGCTATGCTTCAGCAATTTTTTTAGAGTTTTAGTTTTAGTAAAAAAATATGTACTTTCAGACATCCAAGTTGTTTTGAAATTACTGAAAATAACTGTAGTTTGTATATATTTATATATTTGAATACTTTTTCTATTGCGGACACCCCTTTAAATTCAAGTCGTTCTTCTCTGAAAGGATAGCCATAATTATGGCATGTGGAGACTCACAAGTTTGCCAAAAGAAGTTTGTTTTGAACAAAACCAGCCACCGAAAATGCACAAATAGACATCATTGCTGGAAAATCAATATTTATCTTATTCTAAATGCCATACCTATTATTTGGGAAATGTACGACACGCGCAATGGCAATATCAACGGGCTGCCGTTAAACAAATATTAGATTTTTTCTTACATTGTTAGAATTCGAATGGAAAATAATTTCTATTCGTAATAAAATAAACTATCCCGTACTATGAATAAACGAGGCTAATCTTTTATGACAAAATAACGTTGACATAATTTAGTTTGAATAGTCTGATTTCATAAGGGCATATGTCACAATTTTTCTTCAGCCATATTCCTTGCCCTCGCTTTTCTCTCTCATAATTCTTCTCAGTATTTCTTGCAAAAGCTTTTCATTATACAGTACCTAAGTTTAAATAACTATACCAAAAGTGCAGATGATATAAAATTTCAGCTTTTTGACAAATTTTGAAATCGAGACTATGGATTAAAAAAATACAGCGTTAGTGAAACGTTGAAATAAGAAAGGAAGTCATATTTAGAAAATAATCTTTCGGACATAACTTGCACCTGTCATGCCTGTTGCGTGGTATGTGAATATGTTTATTTTTATTTTCAATTACACGCACGCGTAGCACCAGGCTTAGGGTTAAGGTTGGAGTTAGAATTGTAGTTAAGATAAGGTTTATAGGCCTAGGCCTACTCAAATTTGCGCCAAAATATCCAAAATAAGTACGCACCTGACAAAGAGGAGCCAGAAATAATTCAGTACTTGTGTTTATGACTTTTGTGCCTATAGGCCTATATTATTTTTATGAAGCAAAAACAGGTAATTACAAAAATTATTCTTTGAATTGAGGTCAATCCATTTTAACCGTATCATTTTATATACACTAGCAATCTTTTTAATTACCCTGCACAATAAAATGGCATATTATTCTTTTGGAATATGAATTTGCTTATCTATAATAAATCAAAATGTAGCTCTGCTTATTTCTTTCCTTTGCCAATTATGGGAAACATTTTAAAACTTACTACAGTTATTAAAAGCTTTAGTAATGGAGGTGAAGCAAACTGAATCAAACAATACCGTCCCAGTTATGATGGATTGGATCTTAATCACATAACGATTAATATATTTAACAAATGGATCACAATCGTGAAGAATGGAAATTGTGGAAATATGTGAATAGTGCAAAGGCTGCATTGCATACGTTTAGCGATTACTTGTTTAAAGATATTTATGCAAATTTCTATTATTTTTGTTGACCTTTTGTCATTATATTTCTTGGGGCATGCACCCTCTAGTACTTATAAACGTGATTCAAATCGACTCAACACTCGCACACGCGGGCCAGTGTCGTCAAAATGTAAAATTTTTCCCGCTCCATTGAGCCGATGAAGACTTTCTGGCCGGCGGCTGGTGGTCATCGGGCCGGAAGATATAGGCATTGTTAATATTCATTGAATCATATTAAATCAAACTTAATCAAAATTCAACCAGCACTCTAAATTAGCATCAAATGTGTGTGGGAAAACTCGTTTATGAGAATTTATTCATAGTTCTCCGCATAACCAACAAATCTTAAATTATTACACATCCGATGAGTAAGTTTATCTTTATGTGGGATTTCCGAAGAGTCTTCAACTGTTATAATATAGATAAGTATTGCCTTCACATACACTGTAAAATAGGGTGCAATTTACAGCAAAATACCGTCAAATGATAAAAATTATGTGACCGTATAATTTGGAAATACAGCATACACTACATTTTACATTCAATTTTCCCGGCTTACCATGACTAAATTTACAACCAAAACATTCAAAATTCAAAATATCAACATCATTAATGCATTATTAATTGGAAATTAAGCACGATTAAACACGAAATTTATTGAAATACTGTAAATATTATATACTGGCAGCCGTTTTGCCAACAAAAACAAAATACAAATACAACTTTTACATGTTTTCACTAATATTTTTACAACAAACTCTACACTTTACGTAGAAAAAAGGTCTACATCGATGGACAGGCTTAATAAGTTGGGCAGTCATTTAAGGTTTTTATTCTCTTGATACGTTCCCAAGCTCTGTATAAATAACTCTGCTTTGATCGGATTCGTGTCACCTCTAGTACTTTTCCGAAGGTATGAGTTTTGAATGAGGGGCATGTGCATGCAGTGCGTGGAAATTTAAATCGAGATTAAAATTCCACGCTACGTCTAATGAAACATGTAGTCCGATAGCAGAGAGAAACCAATTTAGTCCACTCAATCTACGGTATGACCTGGACAAATTGCTATAAAAGGTTTTCTTGCTGTAACTTGTTGTACAAACCCTCCCGAACAACATATCAAAAAGGTAGAAAAAGGAAGCATGGCAAGACATGCTAATTTGCATAAAACCTATGTGCAATTTTTACCTACATTTTGGTTATTATACAATATATTAAAAGGGGACGACCCGATTTAAGTAAATAAAGTTTTCATCTTGATAGAATTGTCCCTATGTAGACAGACCCTGGACAAACTATACCTTTTTAATCCTTATAATGAGACAAATACATTGGTGTACATTTAAACACAATTTGACTTGATTTCAAATTTACCCCTGTACTAAATTTACCCTCTTATTTTACAAAGTTCCCCACATTTCCCAGAGGTTGGACCCAAAAATTCTGATTCAGCACCCTTCAAACTATAGAAAAACATTTTCAAACCTTCTTCCCCAAACTTCTAGAATGGGATTTTGATTTATAACCCTACTATTATAGAGTTACTGAGAGACCTATGAAAAGAATCTTGATCGGTGTTACAAAGAGGGACAAAGTCACTAACCAAGAATTGAGGGAAAGAACAGAAGTGCGGGATATAATTCAGGAATGAGGAGGCCTCCTTCATCAGTGGAGATAAACAGGCTAGATAGATACTGTAATTTTACAGTATTTAAAAAAAACCTCCAACGTGTGCAAGACTATACTCCCGGGTGAGTTATCTCAAGATTAATGGCATAACGTTCTAATCTCACATTGCAAATCTGACATCTAAAGGTTTGATTTCATCATGAGGTACACGTTTTTGAGACTTATTTTTCGAAGGTGTACAAACGATAAATGTGTCAGTGGGAACTTACAAAATAACGTTGACGCAACATTTGTCACGACGTGTGTCAACATTGTCATGGCGCAAACCTAATTGCTGGCTTGCTGGCTGCATCATCTTCTCTTCTCGGAGTATATTGTGTCACTCATAATAGTAATTTCATATAGATTAGACACTCAATAAATTTATTACTTTGTATTCGACTATAGAAATGCCTTAAAAGAGAGAAAAAAGGTGATTATGATTTGCTTATATTTCAATATAAACCATAAGCTGAATTTCGTATTTGCTCCTATACGAAATTAGAAATTTCAAAATATTAAACCAAAGAATCTCAGCTTAATCCTTTCAGATGGGGTTATTTTGCATGGAAAGATTTCGAAGTTTTTTTAGTGACACCTGATATTTGAAATCTCTCGTTGCACCTTTAAACAACTGAACAATGTTTTTGAAATAATTACTGAATTCCTGTCAAATCCATAGTAAAACCTTCCTGACTGATCTTGATCCTGCTAACAGCAGAATGTCGGTCCTTTGCTGTGGGGCCTTGTGTCATTACATGCATGGCGTTGGTAGTGTTGGTGTAGTCTTGGTCAATGTGTTCTTTGCGTTTGGCATGTCGATGGGGAGTTGTGAACGGAGGTTATTTATTTATTTATTTATTTATATTTATTTATATTTATTTATATTTATTTATATTTATTTATATTTATTTATATTTATTTATATTTATTTATATTTATTTATATTTATTTATATTTATTTATATTTATTTATTTATATTTATTTATATTTATTTATATTTATTTATATTTATTTATATTTATTTATATTTATTTATATTTATTTATTTATATTTATTTATATTTATTTATTTATTTATTTATTTATTTCAGCAATAGCTTTTTATAGATAAGACACTCAATAGTTTTGTACTTTAATGTTGGCTACAGAAATGTCTTCAAAGTGAAAACAAAAGGTGATTTTGATTTCGTATTTACTCCAATACAAAATTAGAAATTTCCCCATTTTTTTTTTCTTTTTTTTTTGTGACATCCATAAACAATAAGTACAAAATATCAAATACAACATATGTACGTGGAAAAAACCACATGAAGAGAAAAAGATAGAATGAAAGAGAGAGAGAGAAGAGAGAGCATGAAGATAAATCTCATACAATCATGCAGAGGATGGCGGCCAAGACTCGTCACATTAGCAACCTACCGCAGCCCATAATACCCACATCAAATAACACGGAGCCAAACCATAAACAAATCTGGTAACAGAATCCGTCCCACCTCCAACCATATAAGAAAAGAAAAAAAAAAAACCTTACATGTTTTTTTTTTTTTTTAAAAGTTTAAAAAACCTTTTTTGAAACACAAAAAGTCAGACCTTCTCAAGATCCTGCCTCCCTGCGTCAAATCAACGGCGAACTCAAAACCTGGTGGCTTGGCCAGCCCTCCCCTGCCATTGTCAGAGAAAAATATACCCTTATATTAAAAAAGATCGATTGCATTGCTTATAGACAGTTCACATCCTAGTCCACTTTCTTTGTTTTACTGCCATCCATGCTGCCAATCGTTCGGTCCCATAGTATTCAACCTTAACAGATACAATTGCCCAGTGTTAACAATTCAGGCCGACCTAGTTTTCAAGATACCAGGCCCTAACTGTTTACAAACTTGCTGTTAACTGGTCTATAAGTTAACAGAATTCCATTTCTTATTAATGTTCTATGCATTATTCTTAAAAAGGCGAATCCTTTTCAATCTCAATAATCTGGTTCAAATATCAATATAAACCATGTAAACAGGGAAAAGCATTTTTGGTATTTTGGCAGGTGAATATAAAAAACTTTGTTGCAAATATAAAATTAAATTGGTCTTGTTAAGCTTCAGTCAGTCCTAATAGAACATCTCTCATGAGATTTCCATATTTCCGAGTATTTTATCTCCAATAACTCTTTCCACAAATTGAATGTAATTGGCAACATCCAAAAAGATGACACAAAGTTTCCGGTTCAATAGAGCAGAAATTACACATTGGTTCAGATATATTCCATAGCAAATCGCAAATGTTCCAGGAAGGAATAGATGGATATATTTAAAATGAAAGAACTAATTTTTTGTTGATAAGTACTTTAAATGAAGTGATGAATTTTTGGCCAATCAACCTGCGTTTCCCTTAGCTCTTTTAACCACTTTTCCTCCGCTTTGGGAGTCTAAGATTTTGAAATACATTTTCTTGAATTTCTTTGCAATATTTTCTCCTTTTAACCAATTTCATTCAGCAGTAGCTGTTGGTTAGATATAATCATCTTCTCCATTTTCGTGAAAGTATGGATTGAAAATTTTGGAATGGCATAATCACAGCCAAATAGTCTAGAAAAGTTTACCTTAGATAACGAAATTTATCAACAAATTCTCGGTAGGTAAGAAAATTGACCATTAGCCTCACCATATCGGATATAAATTTAAATCCCTTTTTCGAACCATGACTTAAAGAAAACAATTTTCACACATCATTAATTAGATTTTAGAATTATTCCCGATAATTTGGGGGACAACTTTTTGGGTTTTGATCATAAGTTGAGTGAACACCAGAGTGAACACATTTCTAATAAAATAGTTTTTCTATAGAAGATATACTTTTTTCTGAGGGATTTATATTGCATTCCCAGATACGATTTCTATCGAACCTGCAATGAATATAAAAAAACAGTTTCCATTTCCCCTGATTGTTAGTGTTCTAACACCCGTTTGATTCCATGTAATTCTTTTTTTTTAACTTTCAAATTGGGGGAATATGTGGCATTCGTAAACCACCCTCAGAGTAACGCCAATCATAGTTTTTTTCTGTTTTAAACTTGCAGGCCTTTCCGGACCATTCAAACTTGTACAATCCTACTTCATATCATTATATGAAATTATCAGGGGGGTCGGGCAAAACTGAAAGAAAAAAAAAATTAGCTGCGATAGAGCCAACGTTTATAAGGATAAGTTTTTCCACTAGGGGTTAAGTCTCTACAGGACTAAATTCGGCAATAGATTTTTTATTTTTTGTAAGTTAGGGAGGCAGATATTTCAGTTCAAAAATGTTGCTTAGGTCCCTTTGTAAAAAGGACGCCTAATAACCTTACCGCCTTACCGGTTGCCGTTGGCATATGACCTGACCAGATTGGCTAATGTCCATTGGCTAATCCCCATTTTTTATACCAAAGAAGATTTCAGCTTAATCCTTTCAGCTAGGGATATATGAGTTTATGAAAACTTTGCGAATTAGGCAGCGGGTACAAATAAAATCAAAGGCATTCAAGTTGTTAGGGGAAACGCCCTATAGATATTGTTTTAAAACTCCCCGCCCTGTTTGCAGCAAACTTTAAATGACGGGTACTTCCAAATAATGCGGTCCTTGCACTAACATCTAACGTCTTTGTACTCACAAGCCAAACCAAACCTTTTTATTTAATTCGACCCTTCGTATAGCCATAAAAATGGGTATGCGCCATTTTATTTTCGACTATAGATTCTCGAGTTGATGATCTTATGTTCTTCCGCTATTTAAAACATGTATTTCCTCGACGGTATAATGTAGCTCATTTCCGATCAAATAGGCACGATATTTAGTATTTAATCTTGAGGATGTAGTCCTGTCAATCAATTAAAGATCTCGAAATCATCTGATTTCGCTCCCGACACTATCAGTGATCTGCCCGAAAGAGTCGAACATTTTTGAAATTTACATGAATAGCTTCAAAGTAAATGGGATAAGCATAGAAATCTAGAAGTTATTTTGCACCAACTGGAGAACTTGACACTAAAAGCAGAACACAACATTTGTCAAGATATGAATCTCCATCTCAATTACGTGTAGTAATAATGTCCTAAGGACATAATGACTAAAAATCCGCTTTTGTTCTGTTGCTAGGTGGCTTTGGTCTTGGCCACTTAAGGTACTCTCTAAATGCAAAAGAGTGGGAATTAAATCACTCTTTTCGAGTGACTACAACTACAGGGTCCACTCTAATAGAGTGAAATTTCAGACCGTTCAAAAACATTTTTGATCAAATTGTCTCTTGATTATTTACAAATTGATATTTTTTTATTATTTTTTTACAATATCAAGAACAAATATGAACAAAAACATGCTCTTCAAAGGGTTCGAAATTTCACTCTTTTCGGAGTGGGCCATGTAGTCACTCTAAAAGAGTGAAATTCACTCTTTGCATTTAGAGAGTATGTTAGGATACCTATACTTGTTACAAACGTGCAAAGATCAGATTTTTGATGATTTTTTCGATTTTCCGATATAGCAAATCACTGATAGTGCCTTTAAATTTAAAATACATAACGTTGCGTGATCGCTGATGATAAAACTGTTCAAGAAACAGCCACGAACAATGAATCTACAGATAAATTACAAATCAAAAACATCTGAAAAAGTATACCTTATCAAAATCCAAAATTACAATTTTAAACTTTATCACAAATAGTTATTTACAAGTGATGAACAGTCAATTTCAATTTCAGCTCTGTGATAGCTGTGATATGACAACGAACTTTACAGGTAGCCCTGTCAAGATTAGCACGTAGGATGAAGATAATTGCACCAGTATGAAGATAATTGTTTTCGTCCTTTATCTCTTGGTTTTAATATAAATGGACTATAACATGCCTACTATTTCTTGAAAGCTTTGTAAAATATTTAGAATACTTGAAAATTGTTTTATATCATGAACTTGACTGTCTGCCTCATACAGCTGTTGTAAAGTTATATTCAGTATTTTAATAAAAATGAAATGACCCAACTTGAAAGCACATTTACATTCTGAATAGACTTTATGTTGCACTTATGTATCAGGATATCGATTTTAATTGGAGTTTAATTGGGCTTGCTATTCATAACAAAGGTTAAAAGCGTTTCCCCTAATCTTTTACTACCTCTTCCCAATTTAATCGAAGCGTTGAAAATTATTTTCATGGTTTTTTTCATGTCGGAAACTTTGATGTTAGGACTCCAGGCTAGTCTTTCTATAGTCTGTCCCCCCCACCTGTATAATGCAGTAACTGAACTGGAACAACCCCCCTCAAATTTTTTTTTTAAATACAAAATAGCAGAAATTGTCCTAAACATTTGATGAATGTTTATTCTCGGAATTAAAACTGTCCGAAGATATGAAAAGAGATCAAAGAGATGGCGAGCTATGCATAAAGGCAACGAATAGACAATATGCATGGGATGCATTGACTATCTTCCTGTTAAGGAAAGAAAATATTGTGTGTGTGTGGGGGGGTGCTTGTTACCTTCAAGTTAAATGTATTATTTTGTTAACTAAAAATTTTAAAATCTACATTCCCACTGTGAAAGACTTTTCTAATATTAATATCTGCTGCCTTAAATTTTTAATCCTGCCTGGAATTTTTTAACACTAAAAAAAGATTGCTAGAATTTCAAGTGACTTCCGTAATTTTTTGTTTGAAATATAAAGATCACTCAGGCAACCAATTTTGGTGTGAAATTCCCGTATTAAAAAACATCAGCAGTAAGTAGATAGCAAGATGAAAGAATGAAGGTCACTAGCAGATAAACGATGAAGTAGTGCAGTATTATCAATAGATAGAAGATGAAGTAATGAAGTAATCAGCAGTAAGATACAGATAAATAAGTGAGTTTCAAGCAGTAGATAGCAGATGGCGTGGTGAAGTATCAGCAGTAGAATAGCAGATGAAGTAGTGAAATATCAAGTATTAAATAGCTGATTAAGTAGTGAGGTATTAGCAGTAGATACCAGATGAGCATTGGAGGATCAGCAGCAGGATAGTAGATTAATTATTTGAGTATCAGCAATATATAGCAGATGAAGTATTGGGATCAACAGTATATAGCAGATGAAGTATGGAGTATCAGCCAGTAGATGCAGATGAAGTATGAGTATCAGCATTAGATAGTAATTAGTAGTGGATATCACAGTAAAGAGAGAGCAGATGAAGTTGGATATCAAGCAGTGATAGCAGATAAAGTAGTGGAGCATCAGCAGTAGATAGCAGATGAAGTAGTGAGTATCAGCAGTAGATAGCAGATGAAGTAGTGGAGTATCAACAGTAGAGAGCAGATGTAGTAGTGGAGTTATCAGCAATAGATCGCAATGAAGTAGTAAGTATCACAGTAGATAGCAGAGTAAAGTTAGTGGAGTACACAGTAGTAGCAGATAAGTAGTAGCGTCTCATCATTATATAGCAGAATAATAGTGGATTACAGCATAGAGAGCAGATGGAAGTAAAGTGGCATATCAACAGTAAAGACAGATGTAGTAGTGAAATATCATCAATAGATAGCAGATGAAGTAGTAGAGTATCAGCAGTAGATTACAGATGAAATAGTGAGTCTCAGCATTAGATAGCATATGAAGTAGTGGAAGTTCAACAGTAAGAGGCATATTAAAAGAGTGGAGTATCAGCATAGATAGCAGATGAAGTAGTAAGTATCAGCATCAGTAGAAGCAGATAAAGTAGTGAGTATACAGCATAATAGATGAAGTAGTAGCGTATCAGCAGTATATGCATATGAAGTAGTGGAGTATCAACAGTAGAGAGCAGATGAAGTAGT
>JAMKCH010018575.1:0-22932 GCA_023653785.1 Ophioderma brevispina
TTGAGCATTTTAGGTGATATCTTTAGTTCTAGTTTACATTTTTAATTTGTACACAAAAAAGATATATTTTGGGAAAATCTCTGAGTCGGACGTTAATATCAAAAAGTGTGTTGAGTCGTAGATCATGCCTAAATTGTAGACTAGACTTTCATTTCCCTTATCCACCACTATATAGAGGGTATGCCAATACTACGTCACAAGCCATTAAAAACCTCTTGCAAAGACCCACTTATCTACGGATGGCCGAGCAGCGACCATGTTGAGGACAACCATGAGAACACTGGGGTAGACCCGGGAGGTAGCCTAGCTGCGCACTGTCGAGTGCCGAGTAAAGCCACATAGACACGGCACTTTCAGCGGTGTATAGGTCTATTAAATTTCCCTAATGAAATTACAAGTTTGTTAAACTCCTTCTATATGTTTTTAAATATGTTTTATATGAAAAAACAGATCGATATATTAAAGGAAATTTCACAAAAAATTGCACTTAAAAAAAAAAAATCAGCAATTAGGGCACTATACTTTATTTTCCGTTACATGAGAAATAAAAACAACGGAATAGAAAACAAACCCGGAACGATTGGAAGCCAATTTCGGCTAATTTCGCCGCACTAAAACTTTTCTGCCCGGTTTTTTTTTTTTTTTCCTGGTGTTTTTTTTTTTTCACCCCCCAGTGAAATCATTGTAAAATTTAACCGGAAAAAAAATTATAAGTATTACTATCATTGACTATATTTTGTTAGCAATATTAACTTCTTAGCCGCAAAATACTGATTTTTTTGCTTTGTGTATAAGGGTGCGCGAATCAAATTCACACGGACAAACTTGCCATCAAATTCTACCGAGCTTTCCCGGTATGGAAAATCCCCACGTGACCGCAAGGAAACAAGAACTCTCCCGGACATGAGAAAACGGCACGTTGGAGATTTTTTCCACAAAAAATGTATTTTCTTTTACAGTCAAATGGGACTATTTAATATTTATTATTCTTTGCGGTGTATTTTTGTTTTATTTGGCCAGTTTGTGGTGTTTGTTTTGTTTTCATTTTGTTTAGACCTGGTTTCGACGTCTTCTGCTTGTGAGATCATGTTATAGGCGTAAGTTATCTCTATAGAGTAAGATTCTGTTGTTAAATTTACGTAGTTCTGAGCGGGTACGGTGACAAATGCATTCACAGTATCTTACCCTTATTGAAGTTTTTCAGACTCTACACGATACTGGAGGGACGATTGGAGTGTGCTTGTATGAGAATGCGCGTGTGTTACAGGCTGTCTTTCAAGCGTGTTTCTAATGAAACAAAAAACCAAAAATCTATCGGAAAGCAAAACGGAAAATTTAAACACATTTATCTTAGTACTAAACGACTCAAGAAGTACAGAGAATGTTCAGCAATATTTCAGGCCTGCATAACCGATCTGCAGCCCAACCGACAAACAACTTAGTAGACCATGGTAGGAAGCAATTATTTCCCACCAAACACTTAATAATTCACCTATGGCCTCCGTTTTCCTCATCCTCCTAACGCTCTTGCCCCTCCTCCCTATGGCCTTTCCCCTTACGTAGGAATGAACTGACCACTACATGTGAAACACTTTGAGTTTCACGGTCCCCCCGATTCGGAAATTTATTCAGGATTTTTCTGTGTCATTGGGCATTGTTGGGATAAGGTAAAAATTGATTGTCACCACGGTATTTTAGTGAAGATAATCGTTCTTTATTACTGTAAGTAAATTCGGGAAATTTGAAATACTTTGACATGGTCGTGCATGGTGTATACAGCGCATATTGTGTACACGCAATTGTAAACACACTGGGGTTGTCCTCCATTGATGGCGGCCAGTCGGGCGTGAAGCAATGGAACTGGGATTACGTAATGGCGTGCTAGGATTAAATAGCCTATTGCATACTCTCTATACAACCTTGCCCTAGCCAAAACAAAACGAGTTATAGTAGAATACAACTATATTTCAGGAATTAGGATATATACCATATATGATCCAATCTTATGGCCACTGTGTCCAATGTCAGCAATGTGATACAGGCAAAAAATGAAAAAACCAATAGAAAACAAAATTAATGTATCCAAAGGTCTGAAATTTCAAGTAAGTATACTTAGGACACAGGATGGCAACATTTTAACACTTAATTTGTATAGGGGGGTCCACGTGGACACAACATTTTGTTTTTCGTGTGCAAATTTTTAACGTGCAATTATTTTTGCCCAAAATTTGATTGTAATGCCTAATATCAGTTGCGTGTGCATCTTTTGGTGGAAAAAAAAATCAAATTGTCCATGGCGTTATTATGCTGATTAGCATAATTAAGCATTTTGGTGGCGCTAATCAAAATTTGTTTTGCCCCTTAAATCGTACTCAAGTAACATTTTAAAATTTTTATTTCAGCAATGTAAATGTATTTATGTTCTCCTATTATGAGCCAAATTTTAAGTCCTTTGGGAAAGTGGTTTTTAATTTTTTGGCGGGAGAATTGGGTGCGCAATGCAAAAATCGGTTTTTGGACAACCGACTTTTTTTCCTGTTATGTGGTCCTGTTGATGTACCCTATCAGTGACCAGTTTTGTTAAAAAATTCCACCGGCAAACTCCCCCCCCCCTTATACATGGGAGTGCACAAGACCTTAGACACTTTAGCTTGGCTTCTGGACAGTCCAATACAGTCCAATTATTTTCATAACCTCTGCCCCCAAGCATTATCAGCCTTTAATAACATTTCTGATTGGCTGATTACACCATACATTCATTTCAATAACCAACTGAAATGCAGCATCCAAATATTTAAGCTCTACAATCTTGGAAAAAATTAGTTGGACCACTCACCACAATTTGCTACATAGCTCACCCGGGCCAGAGTTAAGAGCCTACAAGTCCCTGTTATCACTCAATTGAAAGTCCCAACATTCCACTTCAACTTCAACTTCCCCTTCCCCCATCAATCAATGTTGGGGGAATTGGCAAGACTTCTGATGACGATACCCCATTCAACATTGATTGGGGGAGAAGGGACCGCAGGGGAACAGTTTTCTGAAAATCAAAGTGTTCCAACAATTATTTCCAAGATTGTAGCCTTCTGCAGCCCTACCACCAGTCTTACCTTGTTGCTGATTAGCTAAAATAGATCACTTAAGTTCAATTGTGGCCAATCGGCAGATAGTACATAAGAGGTTAACCCATTGCCATCATTGAGCCAAGTACAAGTACCTGTTATCACTCAAATTTGCCTGTTAAAAAGTCCATAACTTTTCAAGTAAGTGTGCTATAGACATGAGATCAGGGGCGTACCAAGGCAATCAAGCCAGTGGGAGCAAAATTCACAAGTCTTCCTGGTGATCTTCTCCAACAATTTCTTGAAGGAGGATCAAATGGCACAAAGTGCCAATAAGAGCGGTATTATTTAGCCCGGGGGAAGGGAGGGGGGATTTCAACTTTTTTCGCGCAAAATTTTTGCGTCCCCCCCCCACTTCCTTGCGTTCAAAAATTCACGTTCCCCCTTGGATCATGCTGATTTCCCCATTTAAAACTTCATGATCCCCCCTCTCTCGGGTGATGAAAAATTTCACGTTCCCCCTATATATTAAAAAAAAAATTTAGGGTTTTTAAAAAATCAAAATCCTCCATTCCCCTATGGCGTAAATAAGACCCGTCCCTAAATTAAGCCAATTTGCATTAATTTAGGCCAAAAGTAATGATAATAATGTAGACTTATAATGTGCACAAATCCACTATACATGAGCTCAAGATGCAAATACAACTTATACTACAATTTAATTACACAATACATATAACTCTACAGTTAAGTGACCAGAACAGCCTACAGAAAGCACACACTTATGAAAAAGCTGCTATAGCAAAATGAGTTTTTAAAGAGGTCTTGAATTGAGTCAAAGATGTGCTAGATCTGACATGAACTGGTAAGGCATTCCAAAGACGTGGAGCAGCAATTAAAAAGCTCTGTCCCCCCATGAATGTTTAGAACGAGGTTCAAAGAGAAGTGACATGGTACTGGAACGAAGCCTGTGAGGTGGGGTATATGGGTTGAGAAGACATGATATGTACCCTGGTACCACATCATTCAATGATTTGAAGACTATTACTGTCTGTTCAATTAACTTAGATGTCCGGTTTTAATTAATTATTTCCAAAAATATACGTTTTCGAAATAAATCAGGAAAAGAAGTTGTTGGGTATCTTGGACCTAAGACGTTTTTTACATGACAAAAGGAATGAGACATTTTTAACCTTCAAATCTATTGAAATTTGGGTTGTTCACCCTCGTTTTGAAAATGAGCTAATAAAGGTTTGGTACCATTAGTAATTACATTTTGTGGAAGGTTCCATTGACTCCACTTAGTAGGTAGTAAAAGTTGTCGTCGTGTCGGAGGAGATGGTTCACGATCAATAGGCCTATTGTCCGCCACCTTTACTGGTATGAAATGAATAAAGCCAACGTTGTTCAACAGACAAATCCGAACCCTTGTTATTTGCAGCGAATTTTTGCAATACAAACGAGATATCCAAGGTTCCACACGGGATTAATTTGAATGGGTGGCATTACAGGAGAGCTATGTGATTCTTTTGTTCGTAACAAATTGAATACAACAGGGAGGACCTCTATTAAAAGTATAAGTATTTCAACGATTCATTTAAATGCCCATGCATTAATGCACGCGCAAACACCTGAAATCAAAGCAAGGTCCACGAATCAATAATTGTCCGTAACATGCTTTGAAGCGCCCCTAGTTCGTGAATGGGTCTGCCATAAAAGTTTAAGGGTTAAAAGTCAATAGTCACTTGGACCCAGTTTGTTGTCTTTTGTCAATAAAAATCAGTGTAAATTGAATAAAATTCCAAAGAAGAAATATGTTTTCAAGTTGGATCCCAATGATCTTGTTGGTCCCAAGTGATGAAATAAACAACTTTTCTTTCGTGATTTTTTCCCAAACCGTATATTTTTGGAAATAATTAATAAAAACCGGACATCTAAGTTAATTGAACAGACAATAGTAACAATTTGTACACAATTCTATAACCAACTGGCAACCAGTTTTGATTAAGGCCAAATTTGATCATTATCATGTTTTGAGGAGTCCAAGTGTGTGAAAATATCGGATCCAAAACATGATAATGATAGAATTGGATGATTTACGCCCAATATTCTAGCTGCTTGAAGCACTCTCAGGTTGTGTGTGGAAGGTGAACTCTTATACTCCCTGAACGCTGCTCTTTTGGCTTCAATGACTGGAGTTAGTAAGCCTAACAAAGGCAGCAGTTTACAACGCCTGCATCATTAGTACATTACTGTATGGTAGTGAGACATGGACTACATACTCTAGGCATATAAGGAAACTCAACAGCGTCCATCTGCGCTGTATTAGACGCATTCTGGGTGTCACTTGGAAGGACATGGTGCCAAATTCAGAGCTCCTGACTCGAATTGGACTCCCCACCATCTATACATTTCTTAGACAACGCAGACTCCGATGGCTGGGCCATGTCCATCGAATGGAGGATGGCCGTCTACCGAAAGATATCATGTATGTTGAGCTTACTTCTGGCAAGAGGAAAGTTGGTCGACCCATGCTCCGCTACAAGGATATTTGTAAGCGTGATATGAGTACCCTGAACATCGATATTGGGTGCTGGGAGAAACTTGCTGACAATCGTCACCTTTGGCGGAGAACAGTGAAGCAACACCTTGAGCTTGGAGAACAACAGATCATCAGCCAGTTTGAGAAGCAGCGAGCTAAAAGAAAGCTGCACAGATCCTTGGATAGTCAAGCTGTGACATCCCATATATGTAGCACCTGTGGCAGAGACTGCCACTCTAGGATTGGCCTCTTCAGCCACAGACGTCGCTGTTCACCTAACCTGTGACTCAATGTGGGCGCTTTATCCATAGTCGCTTGCGACTGATGGAGGCCATGATGATGACGCCCAATATTAATTGGTCTCGCTGTGAGTTTTAAAATATTGGGCTCGACTGCGTCTCGCCAATATTTATGCAACTCATAGCTCGACCAATTAATTTGGGTTAACGATCCAATTTTATATCAGAATCCTTCAAAAAATTGGGAAGAAAATGCAATGTTATCCCAATTCCGATGCAATATTTTGAGCCCGGGGGAGCAACTGCCCCGCCACCCCATGCCTCCTCATCAGTATGCCACTGCATAGAATTCTCAAAATTTAAAGCCTGTTTTCAAGACAAGTCATTATTATTATAACTGAACTTTCTTCATTTGTGTTAGCCTCAGTTCTTTTGAAGTTAGGTCAGGGTTAGGATCTTTTGAGGGCCTGCTACTGGTATCCTGTTAACCAGTATTGCCTGTTCCAGGGCCGGGTTGTCGGTGGCTAAACCGTCACCCCCCCATCAGGTTCCTAAGGATATCATATTTGGGGGTAGCTGGTTACCATGGTACAACTAAAAAAGATCTAGCTACAAGGACACCGGGTCTGGAGAGCTAATGGCAGCCATCCAGCACATTAACATCAGGAAGGGCATCAATTATCTTTTGCTCCAATAAATCTTCACACAGTAGTACTGCTGTGAATGTGAGGGTAAATCCATTTGCGGGGACAAAACCGGATTTAAAACTTTGGTTTACTACTACTACTTCATTGTTGACATTGGCCAGGGCACATTAGATTAGGTTACATATAATCGTTTATAATTGTGTGATATACTCAAATCTAAATATGGAGTTGTGCTGATATTTTTATTTTGTACATACATTTATGAAGAGTTGCAACAGTGTAACACACATACAAAATGATATTTACATGTAACTGCCAGTGTAAATGTACATTCAAAGTGTGTATTGTCTTGTCTCCTTTTGAGAAAATGTTAACTATATACAGGGGCCTTTTCCTTATCAAGAACAGAGTTATTTGTAAAATTTCTAAAAAATCCATAAATTTCACTTAAATCAGTAGTATTACAGATTTTCATTTATTTCTAATGGTTCTAATAGTATTAGCATCCATAGCAAAAGTGTTTTTACCTATAAACTTTATTTTCTCCTTTAACTACTAGTATAGACTCCAATGTTTCTGTAGCTAGTCTGTGCGCACGTGTGAGATTCTGACTCGAAATCATGGTCCAGGACCATAACCAATTCAATTATCTCATAAGGCAGCTATTCACTATTTTCTACTTCAATCGCCAACTATTTTCATTGCAATCTCTAACCCCAAGATAAAATAATACTGAAGTAAAATTTTGCGCCTGGAGTGGAAATCTAACCCACGACTTTGAGATTACAAGATGAGCGCCCACAGACTCACGCCACACAAGCCAAGCCAGCAGAACATTGCTCTTTTGTAATATTTAAATAACCACATTAACCGAATAAAGCGCCCACATAATCATGAATAGTGCCGCTGTAAGACGGTTAAAAATATATGGTCCCGGACCCTATCTTCGGGCCAAAATCTCACATTAGCAGACTGCCCTGCCTACATCCATGACTCCCAGCCCATCCACAGCCTGCCCAGCACATTAGGATCAGTAGCCTGGTCTATGAGACATGCCACCTGGTTTTCCACACTCAGACCTCTGTCCGATTCCGAGGCACGTACATTCAACCTGCGATCACCCTTGGCAACATCTTGGTATGCTTTGAAAGCCGAGTTCTTGCTGTGGCCAAGTTGCAGTTCTGACCTGTAATCAATTTGACAAAAAAGTGTAAAGGCCTGGTAAAAATGTAATCTTAGTCCCAGCACTGTGTATCCGAAGGGATGCACGGTCATTTACAAACTTTGAAATCACTCCCTTTTGCTTTTTAACTTTTCAGGTAATTGCTCCTTTTTTTAGGTAAAAATGCTCCTTTTTCAGGTAAAATATGCTCCTTTTCAGGTCACAGCTGTTTGACCCCGTGCAAATTGTCTCTTTTATTTTTAGAACAATTTTAAGCAGTGGTGACACAATTTTGACAACTTGTTAATAAAGTAGGGAACTGCAAGAAGGAGAGCTTTACCTCTGACAACAAATCAGAAAAATCCATTGTGGGAATCTTGCCATATAGGCCTACAAAGGTTCCGATTTTTACATATAGCGCCCTCTATGTGCCCATTTTCCATAGAAAGATGTGTAAAACTAGATTTTTAAGAAAAAATCATATTTGCCCACTATGAAATTTCGTACAATTTACACAGGATGTAGTTAGTGGAACAAATAATCAAAATCAGTTGTCAAAAGTGTGTCGCCATTTATATTTTTGGTTTTATTTGTTTTTGTCATAATAAATGAGACTTTCAAACAGTTGTGAGGTAAAAAATGTTCTTTTTCAGGTAAAATATGCTCCTTTTCAGGTAAAAAATGCTCTTTTCATGCTCCTTTTCAGGTAAAAATGTTTAGGTAAAAAAACTCCTTTTGCATATTTATTTTGTCCTTCAGCTATATCATGTTTTTGGCATAATTACATTATACCCGATGCAAACAAAAACAACATTTCAAAGAGGGGTGACAGTTCGGTTTTCTATACAGCATGTTTTCCACCATGGGGTTGATGTATACCGTATCACTCGCACATGAGCTTGAACGAAAAGTGCTTTAGGACAAGATTGCCTCCATTAATTTCAGTGGAACATTGACAGTCTTTGAAGAATTTCATAAAGACAATACAGTGGCGTATCTTTGGGGGTGCTTTCGGGGCACACACCCCCATACCCCTCCCCCTGCGGTTCATGCCAAAACATGCAAAATCAGCCCATTTTTGGCTATTAAAGGTCCTTTTTCCCCCCTTTGACCTTTGACCTCACAGACATCTATCCAAAAGGATAACATAATACTCAACTCTTGTGGGGAAAAAACGACCCCTTGCTTTATGATTCTCAAATCGTATTTCTTTAGAGGAAAACATCCCATATTATGGAACATCAGGTGCTAGCAGGAATTGCCATCAATGGAATTACGCACAAGATATGGAGCAGGTGCAAAGGGTATAATGCAATTATACCAGATTTCCCAAAACTTCCTGCAAACTCATTTCTTGCTGGCTTGATAATCTTACCTCGTGATGAAGGTTGGGTTAACTCCTTCTAGTTTGAGTCTTGCATAGTTGACCTTTTCCTTGGGGTACCAAGAGACATCTTCCTGGCTCTCACCATCACCTTGGCCCTGGCCCTGGGCGACTTGCTTCTTAGCATTTCCCTGAAGACAGAAGAAAGGTAAGTATGTGAAGTTGAACATCCATTTCTTAATTAAGCCTTTACCTGGACCCGTGCTAGGCAATTTCCTGGGCCTCGCTCACCAAGGATTTTAGCGGTAAAGATTGGGCTGTTGTGACATGCAGCCAGCACAATTTTGTGGGCTGGCCAAATGATATCGGGTTACAGTTTCATTGAAAAACAGCCTAGAGTCAAGACATTATGTCTAGAAATCAAGGGCAGGGGGAAATGCCTATGTCTCCCTAGCTTTAGCGATGGTTCAGCTTCACTGTACTAAAACAATGAAACCACTGAAGCGAATCTGGGCTACTTGTAAGCCCAGGTTCCCAGGCATAGAGTTAAGGGCATATACAACCCTGTGTCCTATCATTGCATTACATCTGCACATGTTACTTCTCAGGCATAAAACAATTTGTCAAGTGAGTGCAAGAAGGTTGTAAGTGCAATAGCTGTCATGTGATACATCTGTGTGCTGCCGTGTATTAGCATGACTTTTTATTCTTCCTTGAGTCAGTGGCTCCTGAAATGGATCTTCAGGCACCAATGATCAAAGACTTGCCAATGAATGTTTGATGGCATTTTTGGCAAATGGCAGCTATTGCACTTACTACCTTCTTGCACTAACATGACAAATTTTAGGTGATTTTGAGTACTGTAGAAAAAAAGCCAAATTCTAAAATATTATATATGTATAAATGCGACTCTCTGGGACTGAATTAAAGACATTTCTATTTTTAATAGAAAGAGGACACCTTGAAATACCTTTCTGTAGGGGATCTGTCCAAAAGAAATGTAACTTTTTATGATAGGTTTTATGCCAAAAAAAACCTGTTATTTTGCAATGGGAAAGCTTTACATACAATGCATTCGTTCATGCGTGCAAGTCCAAAATCACAGTGGAAGATCCGTCTTTAACCAGCTGATAGTTTCATCATCCAGGTTGATCAGGCCTGGAATTCCTCTTGGGGACTTGTACACCTCACAGTCATCTATGATGTGGCTAATGGTTTGTGGCTCTCCACAATCGCAGTTTGGTGAAAGTTCTACTCCGATCTTGTGAAGGAGGTTCTTTGTACGACCAACACCAGTTCTGAGTCTGTTGAGGTTGACCCATGCTTTCCTATCAAGGTCACAGCCTTTGGGCTTGCTAGATGGGCTGTCCACAAACTGCTTTAGGTTCAAAGTAGAGGATGACCATTGCTCATACCATCTGTCATTGATCCAGGATGATCGATAGGGATACTGTGACTGCAGTGTCATGGATTGGGTAGCAAAGTGATTCCGTGGAATTCTCTGATCCTCAAAGGGTGTTGGTGGGGGGATTAGGCTGCCAGGTTCATCACATTTCTTGGCGAGCTTGATCGTCTGAAAGTTCCTCCTAAGATGGGGGGGCCAGGCGGAGCTATGCAGACAGAATTGGAAGATATTCAACAGGCGTCGCCAAAAGGCAACCACTAACAAGTCTCATTGCATCATTCAGAATGACATCAATCGTGTGTGAATGTATACTGTGACTCCATACTGGTGCAGCGTATTCAGCAGTGGAGTATGCCAAGGCAACAGTTGATGTATGTAAGGTGTCCAAGGATGCACCCCATCCAGTTCCTGCGAGCCTTCTGAGGAGGTTGACATGAGACTGCGTCTTGGCAGCGACTTACAATGTTACAATGCATTATAACAGGTTTTATATGTGGAAACACGACTCTCCTGGACTGAATTAGTAAGATTAGAAATGTTTAAAAGAAAGAGCATACTTTGAAATACTTTCTCTAGGGGATCTAAATTGTCGGTAAGATATTTATTTTTCATGACAGATTTCATGCAAAAAAAAGGTTATTTTTTCAATGGGTTAGTTCCCCAAAGGAATCATTATGATACATAATATAGTGAGTATTATATACCTCATAGATAGATCCTTGTCATCTGATTGGTTATATGAAAGTCACATAACATGGAATAGTTTCACTATTTTCGCATAAAACATGTATAGCACCTTTTTTGTCCGGTATAGTCATTTTTTGCCCGGTTTAGTCACTTTTTGCCCGGTTTAGTCACTTTTTGCCCGGTTTAGTAATTTTTTGGACAGGTTATGTTAACTTTTGACCGGTATAGTCATTTTCTGCCCTAGCTGTAAATGACAAATCAGATGACAATCAGATGACAAAAATCTATCTATGAGGTATATAAAACTGCCTTTTATTTGGGCCACAGCCAACTATCGACCCTCGGTGGTCTCAAGACCGTACTATTTTCCCTCAGCTCCGCTTCGGGAAAAAGTACGGTCTCGAGATCACCTCGGGTCAATAGTTTCGACTATGTCCCTCATGGGCAGTCAATATTTGTATATTAATGGTAATAACATGTCCATCCAATTGGCAAACAAGGCTAAGGTACAGGGTTCCCACTTAGGTTTTTGACTTGAAGTCCACTGGACCCCATAATTTCCAAATGTTCAGAATTATCTGGTCCAGTGGAATATTTTGTGGTCCCAAGACTAGCCTTCCAAATGTTTTTATGCAGTACTACTAATCAGGACTTATCAGTTTCTAAATACATGGTGCGTAAGATTTCCTAATTTCTATTGTGCTATTTGGTCAAACTTTTGAGGTATCAAGTTTCCTTATTTCAATGTTAACAAGAAGTTGGTTTTCTGTCAGACAATACAAATAGTATAAATAGCCATTGCAATATTGTGAATTTGGTTTTCCCACAATAAGAATGCTGCATTTAGCAGAAACAATGTCTATAAATTTTGCATTTGAGGTTTGGAAACATATAAGTTTCGAAAAAATTGCCTTTCAGAAGCTTATAATTATGGGATCCAAGTGGACCTCATTTTGTTACTCAATCTGAATTTATCATGTCCAGTGAAAATTCTGCCTGTCATTTGACACCAAAATCCTACTAAGCGGGATCCCTGCTAAGGTATGAACACAGGGATTATTAGAGGTCAAACAGTGTACACCCCATGTCAATGGGCCAGACGTTCTTCTCACCACGTACAAAGTTAATTGGTCAATGTGTATGTGAAAAATGTTGCTAAAGTTTGTTTATGGCCACAGCTCAAAGCTTACAGTGAAAAAAGTCACCCTCATATTTTTCCTGCTATAGTATGTGACATGAAAATGACAAGTTCACTGATTTCAATGTGTTACTCAAGTCATTTTCTAAATTCAAATTAAAAAATATACTAAATCTAAAAATCTTGATGCACACCACCTGATAGCTAGAATGAAATAAAAGAGCCCTCTATTCAATCCTAACTTACCTTCCAGTCCAGAGACGGTTCTTTGACAAATACATCCATGGTGTTGAGCAGTAGCTCATGGTTTTTCTGAGCGCCATCAAACAATTGGGGGGGTGTGGTACCATGGTGCTTTGAGTAATCCCCCGTCTTGAACGTTTTTTTTTTTTTTTTTTTTTTTGGGGCAACATCAGATTGAGGAATTGTCTTGTAAGACGAAAAGGTACCAGCTCTGGCACAGGTAGGAACTGTGAAAGAAAAACAACATTTAAAATTCAGTAAGGCCTAAAAGAAATTGTATTAACTTGACCAACACGAAAGATTTTTTGGAGAAAAGAAATTTGGATCAATGGAAGTGCCTAACTTTTGGACTGATTTACAGTTGTGAACATGGAAATGATGAAATTAAAATATGTTTATTTTCTAATGATAATCTAACATATTATACCACAGAATTCAACATTTTCAGCTTAACCCTTTGAACCAGAGGTGCTGTTAGACCAGCTCGCACATGCGTGTACCATATACCTGATGAGACGGTCCACCAGCATAGGCTTAATGTTGAAATCTGTGGTATTATGCTAAAACTCAGGGATGATATTACTGAGTCTGTCCTCGTCTCTTCATATCTAATATTTTGGTGCTCCAAAAGAACCTCAATGGAACTTAGACTATGTCTGGACCCTTTTTATTCATTTTGATTTTAAATACCCTGTCAGATTTTATGAAAATTTATCCGGTGCTGGTGGCTACTTCCGTGAAATTAGGTGTATTTACTTAATGTTTACATTTTATAATACAGTTTGTATTTTAAATAATAACTACATTGTATTGTGTTGTCCCCACCCTTGCCCACTGGTCAGTAAAGGCTGTGGTTGTATTGGAGTTTATGTTCATTCTTGTGATGTATTTTTTTTAAATAAAATTATGTACTAAAACAGTTGGGGAAAAGTGAATCAAGTCAAAGCCTTAAGGAGGATTGTTCAAGTTTTGGGCCATTCTTCAGGAAGTCACACATGTGACCGAATTTCATTTGATCCCCATGAGAAAATAACCAATCCAGCAAAAGTGACTCCTCACGGGCTGAATGGCGATGCCTCAACAGATTGAGAACCAGAACTGGCCAGTCTAAGGTTTCCTTGCAGAAGTGTGGCTACCTGGAAGCATATCAGGATACTAGCTGTGGTTGTGGACAGCACCACAGACAATGGAACATCTCTTAGTCTGCCACTGCTGGAGCAACAATGCACAGACAAGAGACCTATGCGGATTCAGTGAAGCAGTCAGACGTTGTACATCTCTGCCTGATTCATATTTGAGAACCACAAGTGTGTGTTTGGACATGATAAGAAGAAGATGAAGCAGAAGTGGAAACATTATTTTGCTTCTTAGCTTTTGTCTAAACTAACCAAATTAATGTTTTCACTTTCGCTAGATTATTTGCTTTGCCATGGTGGAAAAATAAAGCTTGGTCACGTGTGTGACTTTCCAAATAATGGCCCTTTTACATAGATTTTACATACAAGTGCGTGAACTTACTTGTCGCTGAGCCAAAAGCATGTCCGAAATCAATGCCGATCATGCCGCCTGTCTCGAGACTGACAAGGAAGTTGGAGAGATGTCTATCCCCAATGCCCAGCAGGTACTGACAGATAGAGAGAGTAGCATGAGATCTTGCAAAATGAGTACGCAAGGTGTGGAATGCCTCGGGGGATGCACTCATCTGTAGGAAGGCACGCCTGGAATAAAACACCCAAATTATCTCAATGTATACGTGTCTGTAAAAAAAGCCTTTATTTTCCATATTAGGTTAACAAATTTATATTCTTCATTGAATGAATAAAACGACTGCTCAAATTAAAGGTGGGTATGCCGATCGATAACCTCGCCCCCCCCCCAAACTGTATCCACATCAAATTGAGATTTGGCATCATTAGTTCATATTTTTCTCATTACTTATTACTACTCCCTAAGGCCCAGGATATGTTTTTGTGTGTTTTGAACAAAAAACATTACCAAATGTGGTCGACAACAGTAATTAACACACATGGTACTATGGGCCAATTTAGTACAAAAAAATGCAACACTTGGTGGCAGGCGCCATAAGTCTTGAAAAACACATGTGACTACTTGTTCTTGTTTTAAGGTAAGATGGGACTGTTAGCTAATGTCCCTGAAAAGTTTATAAAAGGTAGAGTCAATATTTTTAAGATATGACCCCAGAAATCAAGTAACCTGCAGGACCCATTTTACCCCAAATTGAGGCGCTATTAAATCCAAATACGGCCCTGTACAGTTTGTGTCCAGAACCACCAATATGAATCTCTAAGTCCAACCACTATTTCCCCCTTTTTTAAAAGACAGGTACTGCTAACAAATATTGACATATGAATGTTTCCATTGGTAATACAGCTAATAAACATGCATTTAAACACACTTATAAGATGGTATTAGGAACGTATGATCAATAAACACCTCGTATTATCCAAATTAGACAACATTGGATTATAGAGCAAATCAATGATCATCATTTTGTGATGGCACACAAAGCGTTATCTTTACCCAAAATTGAATGACAGAATGAATATACTGATATACTTATTGAATTTTGTAGTGAAAACATATTTTACTTTTAAACATTTCAGAATGTAACAAGCAAAGTTGCAGCCCAACAGATTATCATTTTATGTAACCTGGAGTTTGTCTCTGAATTAGTCATAGTTTTATCTTCTATCGTCTTGAAATGTATTTTATCACCAATAAATTAATGTTTAATCATTATCAGTTAAATAATAATTATGAATGAGTTACTTGATTAAATAAAAGTTTCATCTCAATTCACTATTGAACATATATTAAAAACAACTAGACTTATTAATGAATATAAGATAATTCTTGAAGTTATACCAAGAAATGGAGGAGAATGTATAAAACAAAATGAAAATGTTATTTGGCAAAGGGATCCGAACGTAATTTATTGGAATGGTACACAAGCTACACAACTAAATCTCGTAAAAATAACTTGTAGAACAATTTACTCCATTTTATCGACTTAAAAGGTACGCAAGCAACTTGCGAACGGATCTGGAACACTCAGTTTCATAGAGAGATCGACTGGAAACAATTTGGTTGCAACAAACTGTTAATTTGACAACTGATATGAAAACTTGTTGAATTTAATTTTAAAATTCTCCATAATATTTACCTTCTGGAATACTACTTGATAGATGGAAAATTGTAAATACAAACATCTGCATTTTATGTAACGCTTTAGATGATTATAAACATATGTTTATTTCATGTAAACATGTAAACACATTCTGGAGAAATATTGCTCAAGCAGTACTTGCATCTTTCAATATAAATATGAATATCAACTTTGAGATAATCATTCTGGGCTACAAATCAATTGGTGAGAGTGATAATATTGTACATGCAATTAATGCTATCCTGACATTGGGGAAATATACTGTGTTCAAATCTTGGTGCAAAAACAGAACTAACATTGCAAAGTTTCAACAAATAATCATCTCATTGTTTTAAATGCGAAATGAAGTTTTAATTATAATAAAGAGATTTATGAAGTCCAAATGTATTCTCTTTAAATTCAATTTTCTGGAAAAAATTTGTAACTACAATGTGTATGAAGCAATTTCACTCGTCTAGATTAATAGCACGAGGCAATTTTGATATTAATTTATCTTTATATGAAATTTGTATAAATATACACACAATGTAACAATATGAACCATTCTGAATGAACAGACATCTGTAGTATTTGTAGAATAGTAGTACTGAGTAAAGCAGAGCAAGTAGTATGTTAGATAAATGGAGAGAAAAAACAATAATAATAAAAAAAAAAAAAGTTGTTCTGCAAGAAATTTGGGCAATTAAATGTTGATTGCAATCAGTATTGTATTTGCCATTCTGTTCTTCAGTGCCACTCTTGTGCTATACCAGATCTCATTTTGTAGAATGGGTCCTATGGGTTATGATTGTTGGGGTCATATCTTAAAAACTATTGACTCTATAACTATGATTTTTCAGGGATGTTAGCTAACAGTATTATCATACATTTTTAACAAAAATAAAGTATTTTTTGTATTTTTTGCTTTTGTTCAAAAACTTATTGTAGCCGACACCAAGTGTTGCTATTTTTTTTGCCACACGGTACAATCCAAATGGCTAGACCGTTTTGAATCTAAATTTGTAATTTGATATCATTATCATATGCTTATTCACTTTGAAGGGGAAAATATCATATGGAAAATCGGATCATGATAAGGTTACAAAAACAAAAACTGTTATAAGTTTAATTAGTAAACAACGTTGATTAGAGCAATATACGGAGGAAGTCTTATTTGGGCAAACAGAAAAAAATTAACGTGTCCCAACTTTCTTTGGATAAATTGTATTATCTGGAGTTGCATAAACAATCATTTACACAATTACGGTAAGCATTTGTCAATTGGTCCAATTTGGTGCCTTACAAAATGTTATTATCAAAATTTTATCAGTTGAATTAAAGGGACCCGTGAGCCATTCATCAGATATGTAAACGATGGAAATTTCTGGCAAATGGGTAGCAATTGCCCTCATCTATACATGTCGGAATTAAAAATTGGAAAATAAAGTGAGAAGTTGGGATTGAAAGCAACCTAAGGGGAATCAAACTGGATAATTTTAGTCAATGGTGGAGGCTCTTGTCCATAAAGACACTGTAATCCACAATTGAATGGAAATTCCTATTTTTTAGATTGCCGTTTTTGTTCTTTTGTCAATTTTTCATTTTGAAAAGAAATACCAATATGAATTCAACGACCAGGGTTGACTGGTCATAGGATTGCTCATGAAGCTCCTGAAAGGCCACCCCCCCCCCCCTCCCCCCCCCCCCCTCCCCCCCCCAGTCAGTTTTGGACTGCTTGAGCTTCAAGGGGCCAGATATTAGACAAACCAAAATGCACATCAAGAGGCGTTCATTTTTTTGTTAATAGGTAATTCCCAGGTCAGTAAATTTCCAGTCTGACACTGCTACAAACTTATCCTCACTTGGAAGCCTACCTTCCTGAAAATTCCCAAATGATTTATGCTTTTAAATGGATCACTGATAATTACTTTAATAATAGCTTTTGAAACATGCAGGAAAGATGGACCTCTAGTTGAGGAACATAACCCAGTCAACCTACAATGATGATCCATCAATGTATATCCTACCTCAGCAGATCCCACGGAACTTGTGATCCCAATGCTGAAAGATAACAGTTTTCTGTGGTTGGCACTCCTGAAAAAAGATTAATGGCATAGAAAGTTGTTACCAAAAATAACAGCAGTTTTGTCCAAGCTATCATTACTTCTTTGGCCCCGGTACACTAAATAAAAAAGCTTGCAAAATTGATTTTTACCACTTCTGATTATAAAGAGGGTTACATAAATTGGTTAAAGTCTGCAAGTGTTTATGCTTTGTGAAAGTTGAAACCATCTTAACGGGTCGTGCACAATACAATATCTGTGTAAAGGAACAGTAAGCATCAATTTATACATGCTGGTTAAAATCCTCTGAAGAGTGCAGAACTCTTTTATTTGGTCTATAAACTATCCAAATTTACAATGAGATGTTTATCATACCTCAAGAAATTTCCTGTGTCGATTGGACAAGGCATTAATTTACTGGTCCTGATATTTCCCATATCATACCCTCTGATCACTTCTCGACGCCCATATCAGGTCAAAGGGGTGAAAGAAACTTCGCATGCGGAAAGGAAGTCTCTTGCAACAAAATCATAACTCAATGGCACAGATTAACAATCACGGACCTCTAGTTAGAGAGTGATTTTACACTTAAGCAACAAGTATGAAAGATTCCATCACAATTTTTCACCGAAAAAGTTTATTATGATTATATGAAGATGTTAATTTTTTTAAACATTAATAAGCCTATGTGTGTGTTACTTGGGTTTTCGGGCTTTTGAAAATTGTTATTAAGCTTGGTTTAGGGCTGATATGGATAAACTGGTCTCAGGAATGTCTATTAGGTTTATACCAAAATCATCGATAGCTAGAATCCGTATCAGCCACCAACATGGGCCTAATAATTAAAAATCCTGAGTATAATATACAACCCACCAAAACTATACAATTTTAGAAAGTAAAAGGAGTGCCCCAAGTGGGAACCCCCCCCCCCAAAAAAAAAAAAAAATGGCAGAATTTTGGTAATGGCAGACTTTTGAGGAAGCATTGCACAGTGGTTTAAAGGGACAAGGAGATTTACTGATGATTCAAATTTCTCTAAATTACACCTGATTGGTGCAGAGCAAACTGCCAAGAAACATGCCAGAGGACAAACAAAGTTAGGAGAAAAAAAAATGAACGTGCCCAAGTCGGCATAATTACAATACAGTGGGCCTGTGGGACGCTGTAAAACAAGCACCTGCTCATCACAATAAACCACAAGATCGCAATCCACTAAAGATTGTGGCCACCTTATAGTGTCACCATGATTCTGGACCAAACTGACGTATGTTTTCTGTTTCAAAGAATCACATAATTTGGTGATACCATAATTGTTTCTGTTTATCTCTCAAGCCTGAGAACCTGTCGTGTAATTGTACCGAGGCATACTATGCCTAAGGAGAACATTTGATTATGCATCGTATATGGACCATTTGACTATCATGTTAAAGCAGGTGCAAAACACTAACTCCCCCAGCAAGTGTGTTAGTACCCAAAGACTTAGAATATAAACCAGAGCGCAAACTCTCATGGTATTGAAAGCAGCAACGTAACCGATTTCTCTCACATCTCGGGCGCAATCATGTTGCTTGCCGCAAAGAGTATCTGGAGGACCCCTGTTAATTTTGCCTAGGAAAAGAGATAGTTGGTCCGAGTGAAGTAGTGAAGCATGTGGCATCAGTTGTTGTTTTCACTCGCCAAGTGGAGAAAGAACGTTAAAATACTTGGGTATCATCAATTGCATAGGACTTTCCAAATACGCGATACGATAAACCAAATATGGTGCGCCCAAAACTATGATAATGAGTGCGTATGCTATTATCGTACATCAGCCACTTTGAAAATGGCTTAGTTTTCGAGTTAGGGTAGGTGGTCAAGTAGAAAAATGACAATGGTACCGGGTGTTAGGACATAAGTGTGGATCATCACCGGGTGGATTGTAGAAATAAGAAACGTGGTGCTTGTGCTCTATGCAAATACGCAATTATTTTATGGCCAAAAAATGGCAAAAATTGACCCAAATTAGGTAAAAATCATAGCATGGTTTCAATTTATGTATTCAGACTTCATATTGAATTGTATTACTAAATAAAATTCCCCCACTATATAGCTGTAGATTCAAGAAAAATTTGAATGTTGGAATCTGGGGGTTCATTTTGACCCCAGAAGGACCAAAAAAAGGGGTCAAATTGACCCAAATAAGGTAAATAATCAAGATGGTGAGTCGAAATTCATATCCATGTAAGGGTTTTTAATTTTCCCCACTATATTGCTGTAGATCAGACCAATTTGAAGTTGACTTGGGGTATTTTTGACACCAGAAGGGCCCAAAAGGTGTCAAATTTGACCCAAATAAGGTAAAAATATAGAATGGTGATTTGGATTGTATTATTACATCTTAATTTTTGAAATGAAACGTTAATTGGCCCACTATATAGCTGTTAGATTGAAGAATTTTAATGTTGGAAATCTGGAGTTATTTGTTTGTACCCCACAGAAATGGCCAAAAAAGGGTTCAAAATGTACCCCAAATTAGGTTGAGAAAATCATAGAATGGTGTGATTTATTTATTTTGAATTCATATTGAAATGATATTGAAGTCCCCCCACTATATAGCTGTAGATTCAAGAAGAATTTGAATGTGGGATTGGGGCCAAAAGGGGTAAAAATTGACACAAAGATGTAAAAAATAATAAATGGTGATGTGAGTTTTCCATCTTAATTCTAAAATGTAATCAATAGATTATAGTTATTTGCCCATCGCTTGTAGATTGAAGAAATTTGAATTGGAAACCCCAAAATGGCCAAAAAAAAGTTTTAAAAATGACTTCTTAACATGGATATATTATAAAACACAAGGAAAATGTATTTGGTATGCTATGTTTCAATATTAAGGCCAGTAAGTCAATGAACAATGCCAATTTAAAAACGTTATTAAATTTAGCAGTAGTGACATCCAAAATGAAAACTTTTAATAATAAGGGTAAATTACACCTAATTTGGTCAAAATACTTATTAACAAATAAGAATGGTTTACATATCTGCAGTCTTGCTCTGTGAAAATTGGTAATAATGCACAATATCAGGCTGGTAACCAGGGGAGGGGAGGTGGGGCTAACGCCTTCCAATTCCAAAAAGGTCCCATAACCCCTTAAAAGGCCAAAATAGATTTTGCGGAGGGGGCGAAAATAGGTAGGTAAAGTCCACTTTGTAGATTTTGCCCTTTTGGAATTTTGGGGGATCAAATTTGCTCCTTTGTTGTAATTTTTTTGGGAAGTCCACTTTTGAAAAAAAAAATTGCCCCTCTCCTATTTTAGTGTTACAATTTAATAAGAAATTCAAAATAATAAAAAACTTAAAAAAAGCAAAAAATAAAAAAAATAACAATATTAATCAAAATTAACCCAATATGCCACATTTCAGTCTTTTTTTCCTGAAACTAGGTAAAAACAATCCAGTTGGAGAGAAACAGTTGGTCTGTCAGAATGAATGAAAGCTATCCTAAAATGTTGTTAAAATCTGATTTTTGGTTATTTCTGCCCTGAAATTATAAAGGTTTAATATTATGATTAAGTACAATATGATGAAATTGTCTGTTGTCTCCAGCAACTAAGATTGCCTTTTACAGGCCTGTGTGGAAAACATCTTATTGTATGGTGCAGGAAACATTGAACAATGAAGGGGGAGCTGCATGACTTTTTAACTGGCACTTATACCAGACAACTCATGCCAGTTGAAAATATGTCCTGGAAAAAACATCCTACCGAATATCGGATATATGGTGAAATACATCCTATTACCACAATGTGGTACAGAATAGGAGCACAGTTTGGTGGGTATTGCTTTCAGGTCAAGGAACAGATTATATCAAACCTTTCTTCTGTGCAGTCTTCATGTCTTTCCAAGTAGAGCGTAGCCGATCAATAAACCTTCTGATAGCTATGAAGCAGACCTACCAGCTTTACTTTGAAGTGGGAGCAACAATACATGATAAAGACATTTTGCAAAGACGTAGCCACCGATTTCGACAAAAGTCAAAAGATGATGAGGATATTGTCCACCTTTGCAATCTGGCAATCGTTTCGTCACTTGATGCCAAAATCTATTACGTTTTTCCGGGCTAAAAATGAGCTAGGTCATCACCGGGAAGGAAAGTTATTCTCAGGTGGTTGTCTGAATCAGAATTTTATGACGGAATAAGAAATGTTAGGGTAAAAGGCCGAATCCTGAACACATCCTCAATATAGGGGGGTTAGTTCGGGGGGTCAAAAATCAAAAAAAATTTTTAAAAATCATCTTTATATTACATATGAGATAAATACGATATCCTGACCATGTAATGACCTAAGAATTAAGCTATTCAGGTATTTAAGTGAGAATGATACTTGATTGTAGTAATGATACGAGGGTAATAAGTTGTAGGGGGTCCACTAAATGGACCACCTTATAAAATACATTGAAATTTCTTACAAATATGATCAAACCATGACCAAAATTAAGAAGTAAGTAATTTGTTCAATCCAGAACAGTAGTTTCAGGGATAGAAAAGGTCTGGAGGAGGCCTGGGGAAGTGGCAAACTGCAGTATTTTGGGGTGGCAAAACCATGTGGGGGGGGGGGTGCACGTCCATATGCGACTTATATGTGTTTATACCAGATGGTACGGAAACTAGATTCAGTGTGGAAGGAAAAGTTTGTCTCATGTGGTTTTTCACAATCAGAATTTTATGAGATAAGAAATGTTTGGTACCAAAAGCCTGATTCTGAACCCCCTTTTATAATGGGGTATTTACGGCGGGGGGTGGGGGGAAAAATACTAAATCGTACCATAGAAGACAAATCAAATATACTGACCGTCTATAGTGACCATAAGAGTTTAGCATATTCGGGTATTAAGGTTAATGTAATTGATGTAGTAATATAAAAGGCAAGTAAGTTGTAGGGTGCAAGAGGGAAAATACAGGATTTTGGGGAGTGGCAAACCATGGAAGGGGCACTTGAATATAAATTGTCTTAAATGTGCATACCAGGGTGGTATGAAAATAGCGTTCAGGTTGTGGGATTTTTCATAGATAAAAGTGGTTCACTGAAGTTTTTATGTTTATAAATTGTGAGAGAAAGGTGTCCTTGGTGTAGATGAGCGAGTATGGGTGGGGGGGTTATGGGTGTCAGGTGATGTAAAATGGGGGTTCAGAGAGGCATTTTAATGTAAAGATTTTGACCTTAATTTCTTTTAAAAATTTACATTATGAAAAGGACCCTTATGAAATCACTTC